>QZGG01000357.1:0-157680 GCA_006409495.1 Sedum album | reverse complement strand
TTTCGAATAATAGTAAAATTATGTAATTCTAATTGTATTTATAATCAGGAGATATATTATATATTTGTGAGATAAAATAACTTTATTTTAATTGTTGATTTGATTAATCTGACGGTTTAAATTAAATTAATTTTAATTAAAATTAGGTAGTTGAATTTGCAAAATACACGGACGATTGGATTTGACGGTTATTTTTAGTTTAAAATTTATATATTATATTATTATTAATTAACAATTGAAATTGTGTCTCACCTTCTCACGAAAAAATAATTATCCTCCTTTATTTTTTTCTCGTATTTATTTGAAAATTACTTATTACAACTGTGTAATTAGGTCATGATTAGACCCGTCAAATATACCCATTACCCGCTATCCGCTCTATACCCGCCCATTAAAAACTATACTCATATCCGCCCATTTAGCTTAACAGATAAAATATACTCATTACCCATTATTATCCATTTATAATAGGGTAGCTCATTACCCATTTACCGCCCATTAACACCCATTAACACTCATTACGCAGGAACGATCTGACTAGAAAGTCATTAAAAACTTGATCGAAAAACCAGCGTTTATTGAAGAAGTTATAGAGTCGATTACAAAAAGTACTAGTTTGAAAGGCTCGTTGGAATTGATCCGCTACGGGATTTACATTATACGCAACAGAAGCAGCTAAAGTACTAAACCGAATAGGTATTAGTTTGGTAATGGTTGGAGCAGCAAACCCGGATTCGGCAAGAATCTCATTTATTATGCAACTTATCGTTTCAATTAAAAAATTCATTAAAAGTTTTTTCTAATTTTATTACATTTTTATTTTTATACACATTTATAAACGAAAAACTCAATTATTATAAAGAAATATTTAAACATGAAATTAAGGTAATAAACACGAAATTATAAAGCAATATTTAAACTCGATTATTATCATGCTTAACTTTATTGACTCTGTATAAATTTCTAATTCTTTTTCTTAAATAAAATAAAATTTAAAACAAATAAAATTCAAAAGTCATTCTTCGAAGCACAATTGAGTATGTTATTGCGTCCATTTTATATTTTAACTACCATTTTAACAAGTTTAAATATGTATAAATGAATAAACGAGTATAATCGGGTAAACGAACATAAACGTGTAACATACACGGATAAATGAGTATAAACGGATAACCCGTCACCCGTTATTACCCGCCCATTTAACCCGTTTAATTAAATGGGTTAAATGAATAAAACACTCTCATTTACCCATCATCCATTTAAAACCTGTCCATTACCTTCCGGCCCACCCATTTTGACACCTCTAGTCATGATGTCGACTGTTGCCTTTTGGGCTTTGGGCCTCTGCTCCCGCGGCTCGATTATTATATGGGCTTTTGCAGGCCGGGCCTAACAACGTCTCACAAAGTAAAACCCGCCAGGCACGCAAGACCGCCATTAAATTCAAAACTCAGTGTCATCATATTGTCTACACATGTCTGATGTCCCCTCCATTAGTCAACTGGTCCCTCCCTTAACACAAACTCCAAACATCATCATTCCCATTCCCTTCAATCTCGCCGCAACTGCTCCAAATCATCAAATTAAATCAACTCATGCTTAACCACCACTACCAGAACAACAGTCACCAAACATCCTATATAACCAGCACACTCACAATTCACAAATGTCACAAACCAAAACTCCAAATTCCAAATGACATTCGATCATGAACATGACTCTTACTACCCATACAAACAACCCGCATCCGTCCCATTCAATTGGGAGATCCGACCCGGCGTCCCAAACACAACCACAACACAAACCCACCACCGCAAAAAACCTTCCCAAAACTCAATCCCCCACCACCCATTTCATTCTATTACCCGCTAGAAGAGCCTCGGACCCGATCCTTCTTATCCGCCCCGAGAACCCGATCCATCTTGTCCACCTCGCCACGCATCCACTCTCAGCGAATTGTATCATCCATTTCTCGACCCGGACCCGAATTGGTGGGACCCGGTTGCTTCCCATCACCTGTTAAACAAGATCGGATGAGTAGTGGAAGAGTGAGTAGAAGGAGAAGCCGGAAAGTGGAATCTGAATTCGGGTTTGATTTCGGGCCGGATTACGGGTCGGATTTAGAGACGTTGGTACGGTGGTCAGGGTCAATTTCGGCAATGAGAAAGTCAAACGCGGCGTATCATTATTCTTCGCCCGACTCGTCGAGTTCTTGGTCTACCTCACCGTCACCCGTTACACATGCCGAGTGGGCCGCTTTGAATTTGTTTTAATTGAACCGATAACTACTGGTTTGATGTGTCAATTGGACCCATAGTATTGGATCAGTCTTAGCATTATCGATCCTGCTATTAGGTGTCTTTTTCTAGATTGTTTAGTGTTGGTTTATGGCAAATCAGAACTATGATATTTGATAAATATTTTGTCAATATGAAGTTTCATAGTCAGAAAATCAAACAATGTTATTTCGCTATATTTGTATGAGAATGAGATTGCATGCAATAGTGCGAATTTATATGAGTCTGAAATCTGGCGTAGTCTGCTGCAATTTGTAGCCAAAAGATGATAATCAAAACTGCACCATTTTATTATGAATTTAACAATTATAAAATTTGAGTAATAGTGACAAAAATGATAAAAATGGGTGTAAAATGCAGCACGCTGTATGAGATACGAATCCAGATAATGAAGTGCTTTCAAAATTAATCAATTTCAATGAAAAGCAAATGGTGCCAAGACCACCAATTACTCCGCTGATGTCTCCCTTCAGCATTAATATTCAACAAACTTCATTCAACTTTCTGCAACTGACAAAGACAAAAACATTCAAGAACGAATTTATGTACAACGTTGAAGTTCAATCAGGCCAAAAAATAATTACTTCTAACTAACTAACAAACTAACTGATGTTCAAACGTTGCAGTAAATTTTGTCTAATACTCTCCAACTCAATCCTGATGCCCATCAACTCATTCAAGTCAGTCATCTCTTGAACATTCTTAATCTCATGCACATTGAACATTGACTCAATCTCCCTCTCCGGCCTAATTTGCATCTTCTGTTCTACACAAGAATTATTACAAAAGTACCTATCAATTATCGACACGTCTCCGCAAGTATGAGGCTTTTCCGCCGCCGGAGAGAAGACAACAGCTCCTATCCGACATCCTGTAAGCACACACAGCTCCTCTGCTTTCTTGAACAAGCCTTTCCTCCTCTTGCAAAATGTTACAAATCTTTTCTCACTGTCAACTATCTTTTTTATCTCAATTTTTTTCTTACCCGTTCCTCCCATCTTCTTTTCCATGAAGAAATAAATAAAAATTTAGTGATTTGTATTTGTATAAATATATTGTGTAGTGGATTTTGAAGATTTTATTAATATTTTTTTATATATTATCAGCTTCCAAAAAATGAAATTTGTTGAATGAATCTTTGATATTTGGGCACGTTGGTTTCCTAAACAGAATATTATTTTTAAATTTCATATGCTAGATGTAAATTTCAAATGCTAGATGAATATAAGAAAAGCTCTTGACATAAAATCTAATTGTTGGTTTGAGCTTCTCTTAAGTTTTAAACTCTTATCAAACTGCATGTAAATATAATTCTCAGCTTCTCTCTGCCTACTCCTAATCATAAAGAATTAAAGTATTTTTCTTTTACATTGAGTAGTGATTTAACGATCTGTCACTACTTCTGATCTAAACAATTGCCTCCGGTGTCATCTACTTCTGAATCTGTCACTATCAATAGGAAATCCAGCTCCAAGTGGAAGAGCAATATTATTTTAAGGAAAACAACGAGCAAGCCTCAACCACTAACAGTTTTATATCTCAACTCTACTTTGTTGTTTCAAGTTTTCAGTCAAATTTATCTTAATTATTTTTTTTGATAGGAAATTTATCTTAATTATTATTGTATGTTAATATATTATTTTATAATTTCAATATTATATATTTTCTATCTATTTTACATAATTATTCGACCAAAATCATGTAAATTATAATCTTAAGGTCAACAAAGAGATAATGGAGTCCGACCTTGCTCTTTCCTTCCCAATGCAAGAACAAGAAAACACACTAGACCATCAGCTCGCAACCTATGGAGAAGAAGATGATAAGTCGATAACGAATGTAGCAGCAATGTGTTTTCGTACGATGATGAATTTATAAAATGGCAATAACGTATGCGCCGATCATCGATGCGTACCAAATTCTTTTATACTTAGTAATAGCTGAGGACATTTAAGTAAATTTCCAAAAAAAGACTAAATTACCTTAGTCATCATTTTATTATTAGATAGGTTGTTTTATTACTTTTACATAAAAATAAAAAAGGGAATTGGACTCCGTAAATACCGAAGTACTCCAAGCACGACCGTATTTATATTTCAAATTGTTTGTTTCTTTGGAAAAGAATTAACAACTTGTGTCATTAATACTTTTAATATTATTAATCATTTAGTTTAATAAATCCAATGTGCTTAAAAATACTCGATTCATTATAAATTAATCTTTACCCATCAGGGGTTAGCTTAGTTGGTAAGAGCCGGAGCCAAAAGGGCCACCACTGGAGCCAATCCGAGTTCGATTTCTGATGGAGGCAGGACAAGAGTTCTGCGAGGTAGGATAGAAGAGAATAAATTAATTGGCTTAAGAATGAAGATTGTCATTTCCTTGACCAATTAAAAAAAACTCGATTCAAAAGAAACTAAACTAATCAAATCATTAAGTTAATTAATTTAAACCTAAACACGACCTCACACGAAGATCAAACCCGAACAAACCCGATCGTACCCGTCGTACACGAGACGCCACCACCCAAAAACCTCAATGACGAATCTTAACCAATCATATCCTTCCACGTCATAATCTAACCCAATAACATCGCGAGTGCATCACACGCTCCAAACACCAGCGCGTATAAACTAAGTCGCAAGTCTTCACGGACTTCACTTCTAACTCGCCATAAAACCCTACCTGAAATTCCCCTTGAAATCTCCATCAAAAAAATCTCATCGGAAAATGGCGTCGTTGTCGTCTAGGGTTTCGATCTGCTGGTTCGCACTGTTTCTGATCGTTTCCGTAGCTGAGATCGGCGTGTTGGTGTCGGCCTCCGAAACTGAAAGTGAATCTCCTAAGCAGTTTGTGCTCACTTTGGATCATTCAAATTTCACTGATGTGATCAGCAAGCATGACTTCGTCGTCGTTGAGTTCTACGCTCCATGGTAACATTCAACTCCAGTTTCGATTTATGCTTTTTTTGAATTGTATTGATTTCAGTTGACTGACTTGTTCTTGAATTTGATCCCATCGGATCGGATCGGATCGGATCTCCTGCTATATATTTCTGTTGTTTGATTTTAGTATTGATTGAAGCTACATATGCATGCATGTACTGGTAGTTTAAGTATTGTGAATGATTCAGATAAGTCAATTTCTTTGATTGCATTGATGCAGGTGTGGTCACTGTAAGAAACTTGAGCCGGAGGTATTCAAATCTTATGTGCAATTTAAGTATTCATTGTGATTTGAGCGAATTGATTGATGAATTGCATGTTGATCTGGAAATGGGATTGTTTTTTTCATGCAGTATGAGAAAGCTGCTTCAGAACTGAGCGGTCATGAACCTAAGGTTGTTCTGGCAAAAGTTGATGCCAATGAGGAAGAGAACAGGCATTTAGCGAGTGAATATGATGTCAAGGGATTCCCTACTCTTAAGATTTTCAGAAATGGTGGAAAGTTGGTGCAGGAATACAAAGGTCCGAGGGAGGCGGAAGGTATTGTTGAGTATTTGAAGAAGCAAAGTGGTCCAGCGTCATCTGAGATTAAGTCAGCTGAAGATGCCAGCAGTCTTATTGAAGACAAGAAAGTAGTCATTGTAAGTGTTCCTTTATATCTTGATGCTGGTGGATAGTCTGTTGGTTTTTTTTTCTTATCTAAAGTCTAAACTTGTCCAGGTTGGAGTGTTTCCTGAACTTTCTGGAGAAGAGTATGAGAACTTCACTGCACTGGCTGAGAAATTGCGTTCTGAATATGAATTTGGTCACACAACTGATGCAAAATTACTCCCACGTGGCGAATCATCGGTTTCTGGGCCCTTGGTTAGGCTGTTCAAGCCGTTTGATGAATTGTTTGTGGATTCCAAGGTATGGAACAAGTGCATTTGCAATTTTGCAGGTTATTTTGTGCAGATACCAGTCTTCAGTTAATGTTTCTTCCCATGATTCCATGCTAATATAAACTTTGGCATGCAGGAGTTTGGTTCGGATGCTTTAGAGAAATTTGTTGAAGAATCCAGTGTACCTTTGATCACTGTATTTAACAATGATGCCACTAACCACCCATTTGTACTCAAGTTCTTCAACAGTCCCAATGCTAAGGTAAATGATTTGCAATGTTTGTTACACATCTTTTGGAGTTTATTTTGAAACATAAGCAGTGTTTTACATTGTTGAGAGAACCTGCAGAGCCTTAGTTTCTTGTGCAAGCTTCTTGCACTGGCTCTGAACTGTTATCAGGTGGTTTGTGTTGCTTCAACTTTTGAAGTAGTACCTCCTCCTTTTAGAAATTGTGTAACATATCTGCTTCTAGTTTCATAGTTTGTATTTGGAACTAGCTGCTGATGCCGAGTGTCACTTTTGAGTGGATGACCTGACCATTTAATTGTTTAGACGGGTGCATCTCATGAGTTGCATTTCACTATTACATGTCCTGTAAAACTGAGTAATTATTAATATCATTTAATTGGAAATCTGCAGGCCATGTTATTCATGGACTTCAAAAATGAGAATTACGAGTCGTTCAAAAGCAAATACGCTGAAATTGCCACTGAGCACAAAAATGATGGAATTAGCTTTCTAATGGGAGATCTTGAGGCCAGCCAAGGTGCCTTCCAGGTGAGTGTTTACATTAAACTATTTGTTACTTCTATTTTCACAATTAAACTCATTATGTTTCAATGTCAATGTGCAGTATTTTGGGCTGAAAGAGGAGCAAATACCTCTTATCATCGTACAGACTAATGATGGGCAAAAATATTTAAAGCCTAATGTTGAAATTGATCAGATTGCCACTTGGGTGAAGGACTATAAGGTAGTGTTTCTATACTATAGGGTTCCTATATATCTGAACACCAAATTCACTTGTATCTATCCTGCAATAATTGCTCATTACATTTCACTCATTTACCTGATTAATACATAGGATGGGAAAGTTCAGCCATTTAGAAAATCTGAACCAATTCCAGCTGCAAACAATGAACCTGTGAAGGTGGTCGTTGCTGACAGTCTTCATGATGTAGTCATCAACTCGGGAAAAAATGGTATTTTGTTCAACACAATTGTACATTCTTTTATTACAAACTTGTGTTGTGAGTAAGTAATTGGGTCATCATTATTTTACAATATAAGTATCTTGTGGAAACTTATTTTACCCAAATTTCTAAGTACTAGGCTTTTGTCTTAACAAATTTTTCTGTCAATGGTTTTAACCCCACAGTGAGTTTATTAACATTTTATCTATTAAATTCATTAATAAAACATATCTTTTTTCTTATTATTCTTTGTTCATGATCATTTATAAATTATATCTATAAATTCATTAATAAAACTTAAACATATCTGTTTCTTAATTTATCCTTCGTCGAGAACTTTTTATTTTCTTTTTTCTTGCCTCATTTTGAAAGATGAAAACATGTTTAATTCAAATGATTGGTTTGGTATGGACATTGAGTTCTATTAAATAATAAAAGATGGCAATGCTTTGAACTTGTTGTACCGTGAAGTATTCATTCAGTTATGATATCTAAATTGTTCAATGGTTTTGTGCAACTTTGTAGTTCTCATAGAGTTTTACGCTCCTTGGTGCGGACACTGCAAGAAATTAGCACCTATATTGGATGAAGTTGCCCTTTCATTTGAAAGTGACCCCAATGTTGTCATTGCTAAATTCGTAAGTTTTTTCTCTTTTGCTCACATCATTTAATTACTACATTTTTTCTTTATCCCATTTCAATAGTTAGCTGCATTTTTCGAAAAACATTTTCCTTTCTGAACTCCATCGTTGCTTCTTTGCAGGATGCAACTGCTAATGATATCCCAAGTAATGATTTCGATGTTAAAGGATACCCAACCCTGTATTTCAAGTCATCATCTGGAAGCTTATCTCAGTATGAGGGGGAGAGGACCAAAGAAGAAATTATTGACTTCATTACTAAAAACCGTGGAGAAGCTACCCCCCAGGAAGAGTCAACAAAAGAGGAAACAAAAGAGGAAACAAAAGAGGAAACAAAAGAGGAAATAAAAGAGGAAGCAAAAGATGAATTGTAATGAGGTACGAATGATTGTCATGTTTAACTGATTATCTTATGTCGTCAACTCTTGGCAATTATGTTTGACTGCTAACATATATTTATGTGAGGATAAAATCGACATGTGCGATTTATTGTCTGTCTGTGAAATTTATTATGGTTAATGGTTTGATGCAGTGAAGTGGGCTCAGGCTTGTATGAAGAAATGGATACATTGGATGGGTATTGCATAGAGTACTGAGGTGGCAAAGTTGATGTAATGTGTACCAAATGTCCTTTTCTTTTCATTGTTGTCTAATTATCAAGCTATTGTGTTGGCAGCAGTAGGTAAGTTGTATTTTCTTTTTGAGAGACCATCACATTTTCCACTTTGAAATAACCCGCTTTGGGACACTTATATTTACAATAGCCAGCAAGCAAACTGAGCCATGCAACTAATTAACACTTTTATATTCAGACACACCTAATGTGTGACCTTAACAGTAACGCTTCAACTGTGTTCAGAGATTGGCAGGAATGCCCATGACTAGTGAAATTTGTGAAGTCATGCTCAGTTATTCATATCATTATAAGAGGACCTTTCTGAAAGTTTTTCACCACCGGATTGAATGATGCAAATTGCTGTGCATAGCCACACTTCAGTTGCAGAAGGCGCATTTGCCATTCTACTGATGCTGTTCTTCATGTGAAGTGTCATTTAACTCTGCATCCTCATTGTTCAATTCTGCACAATAAATTAGCATATGGTGTTAAGTTAATCTCTATTTCAGACCCACTGCACGGAACAAAAATCAGAGTAACACAACCTATTAGAATAGACGCAAACGAAAAACTTCTGCACCTATTCCAACCTAATTGTTTACATATTTCTTCACTGCTCATCACTCCTGAAGGAGCTGTTGTATACTTCTTCCGTGCAATTTGACAAGAGCTTAGCTTGACTGTTTACACCTTCTACATTGTCGATATGATCCTTGATGAGCGATTTTGATGATGAGCAGCCGACTGCATTATCATTACTCTCTTTTCCAGGAATATTAGAAGCTAGCCCTTCTCTTTTGGCTAAAAACGCACCATTTGAGTGCATCTTCCAAAGATCTCCGCCAGGTCCAGGAATAAGTGACCCTCCAACTGTCAGCTGAGAATGTTTTCCATCGCCAAAGAAGTCTTCCAGTGTTGCCAATGATTGAAGCTGATTCCCTAGAGACATAATTGTGTGTTGGCACTCAGCTAGCTTTAAAGCTGTTACAGCCAAGTCCTCCTGTCCAAATAAAAAATGTCACGCTAATGTCTTTGCTAGCAGTGAAAACACCTACAAAGATGTATTTGGCCAAAACAGTTTTAAAGTCGTTCTGACCTGCTTGATTTTCAGCTCGGTATTCAGTCTCGCTGTAAGTTCAAGCTCAACTTCATGTTTCTGTCGTACCAGCGCATCTTTAAGATTTTCACATTTATCCTCGACTTTTTTTGACCTAGCGCATTCTGCTGCAAGCTCTTCTTGCAATGCATCAACTTTGGCAGCCATGATTTTTATCTCAACTTCAGTGCCGATCGCTTGTTGCTCATAGTATTGTTTTAGATCATTTGATTTATTTAGTTCTATCTGGAGAGCTTCTAAAGTATTTTCATTATCAGCCAGCTGCTTCTTTAGCATCTCAATGCACCGCATGTTGTCTTCTAAGGTGATATCCAATTCAGCCTTTTCTTCTTCAGTTCTCGATAATTTATCTGCGACTGCGAGTTCGTTGTTTCTTAATTCGACTTTCCTTTTTTGCTCCTCCAATGTTTCATTCATAATTTCCATATTTCTTAATTTCTCTTCCATAGCTGAATTCTCCCCTCTATATTTCTCTAATAAGTCGTGGAGTTGGGTTTTCTCCGCTTCCATTTTCTCTAGCTTAACTTGCAGCTCGTACGTCTGCTGATAAAGATCTTCAAGCGCGGCTCTTGGAGAACTCTGTTCACAAATCCTTTATCAGAAAGGGGGTGTTTCAGTCGCGGGCAAAGCAGCAAAATGCTCCATCTCTAGAAAGTCATCCATAAGATCAATTTCAGTAGCTAAAGTAGGGAGGTTACTACTTATAGCTTTTTGTTTTTTTAAGTTGTCAAGCTCTGCGAATGATGCTGACGTCCATGAGCCCGAGCAACTTGGCTCACACTCATTAATCCCCAATTTTACATGTTCATCTCCACAGCGCTCATCTGTTCCCCGCAATCAGACTGACTATCTGTTAATGATTCAGCGCACAGCGAGGAAACAGATACAGACTTGTGATTCACAACTGAGGATGATTTCCCATAACAGACTTAAGGTTTCGATTCTCAGCTTCAAGCTTAGCCAGTTTCCTGATACTATCCAGATGCTGTTTGCTAGCAGTTTCAGCAGCTTGGGCATTCAAGTCTCTTTCAATAGTCCTAACTTCTAACTCCTCAGACTGCGAAACAAGTTCCTGTTTGAGGGCCAAGTTCTCATTCTCAAAAAATTGCAACTTATAGATCAAATCAGAATCCGCAACGTGCTGTAGCTCAAGAATTTGGCTTTCAAGGTCAGATCGGATTGAATCCCACTCCCCGGTTTTCTTCAAAATAGCTTCTCGAACCTTCTGCTCTTGATCATCTCTTGCTTGTCCAAGCTGTTTGACACACTCTTTAAGAGCCTCATCGAGATGGTTTGCCTGTTGTTCTACTGCCGACTTTTCTGACGAGTAACCTCAAGCTGCTGCTTTAGAACTGCACTTCAGTTTGAGCCGTTTCCCAGCCTAAAACAATTTAGGACTAGAAAAGTTATCTCATGAAACCAAATTAAGATAAATTTCTGGTAGACATAGAGAGAGCCACAAGAAACTCACCAGCTACAGCTTCCACTGCAACCTTTTCATGTTGTTTAACTGTTTCATCTTTAGCCGCTAACTTTAAAAGAGCAGCAGACAACTTCTCTTCAAGAATTGTTACTTGATCTTGAATGGTTCCATTCTCATCTCTATAGCTTTCTCTAAAAGAACATCAACCATTTCTTCTTTCTCATCACTGCATATCTCACCCCCAGCAATTGCAATGAGTGCACCATTTGGCACTTCAATATTATGATACGAAGATGTTCCATTTTCAACACAGCCCTGAATACATAGAAAGTGTATTCAACGAAAAGTTCAAATAGCTAACTTTAATTTTTTAGCAATTTATTCAATGTTAACTTTTGATTAGCTGATCGTGCAAAGACACATTTGGTTCAAGGCCAAAACAAAATCACAAACAGAATATTCTACGCCACTTAGCAAAAGCTTACAGATACTCCTTCAACAAAGTGGGAAATCATGATTCAAAAGTCGCTCTTTTCACATTGAACTTGCAAAATGTCGCAAGATTCCAAATCTAACATAGCATAAAGAATACAAGTTTGCTTCTTGTTTACCTGATGATTCGAGTCAGTTTCAGAAATGTCCATCTCAAGCAAGCTGCTATCACTGTTAAGCATACTCTAATGAAATGAGCATGCAATCAAAGCAATCAGACAGCTGAAGGAGCTAAAAAGGAGTTGAGCTGAAACAACAAACGTGAATCTGCAGGGTTAGCAGCAGCTTACCTCAGTCTAGTGAAACCCTAGAAGGTAGCAATGTAGGCGGCGATTCACGGACGAAGACTTGCGTTGACTTGATTTGAATCGAATTGAGATGCCAACTGAACTACTAATTACCAATTCAAGATTTTTTCTATATTTTTTTAATTAGAAATTATTGCCGAAAATGGAGAAGCGAAGGTAGAGATGAGTGTGGAGAAGGGTTTGACTTTGACCGGAAGAGAAGCGGACTTCACGAGAGAGTGACAGCGTGCGTCAGAACGTAAGACTCGTTGATTGATGTCTCTGTCTGGTCGGGACTTTGGTCTGATTCGAATGATTAACATACCGGTTCAACTAGTGGTTTATCGGTTCAATCGATGGTTTATGGTGTTAATATTTACTCTATTTAGAAACACGGTTAGTTCAAGAAAAATATTAAGTATATGGGAGTCGAAATGATTTAATCTCAATTGTTGATTTTAATAATTGAACTGTTGAAATTAAAATTGGTTTTTAAAATGAGCGGTTGAAATTGCGAAAAAATCATATCGGTTGAATTAGACGGTTTTATTTAGGAATAAATCTCATCAATTAGATTATTAATAATCAACGAGGTCGTATATTACGGTCTTATTTATATTTAGATGTCCTTCTTTAACTTGTCTTTACAAACAAAAAACCAAAATGAATGATTTGAATATTGAAAATAGTTTAAGAAGTACATATATGTTCAGGAAATGTATCATTTGGATCCATCCAATATGGTGGACTCGTGGATTCCCTATTGCACCTCTCGATTGCATTTTTTGGACGCACCAGATTGTGCCAACGCATTAATGATGCACGTGAGTTGCACATGTTTTGCACGTGATGCACATGTGAGTGCACATGAAAAATGCAACTACGTGGCACAATCTGGTGCATTCAAAAAATGCAATTAACGGATGCAAGAGGAGATCCACAAGTCCACCAAATTAGATGGATCCACAGGATACAACCTCTATATGTTCATGTAGGAGATCATTTTAATCATTGATTTTCACCAATTCAACGAACAAGTCAAATTCAAGTGCTCGTGTATTTTGCAAACTCAACCGTCAAATTCAAGTGCTCGTCCATATTAATCAAAATTCATTTTTAATCCCAACAGTCAGATTAATCAAATTAATAACTAAAATTATATCCATTGGTATTATAAATATTTAATGTACTCCAAAACTGAATTGTGTCAATGTTTATTTGCAGCAAAATGTTATTCTCCAAAAAGCCAACGATGTGTAAATTAAAATAGTTTGAGTCCTAATACAAAAAACTACATGGGTCTGCACGCACCATGTGACTGCGTGTGCGACTGGAAATTGATCGATCGATCGATCGATCGATCGATAGACTTCGGGCTTTCTTTTGACAACCGTCGTGGAAGCGGCTATCCATCTCGTCCAAAATTCTGGGTAACTCCGACTCTAGGACAGTAAATGTCAGACACACTGTGCAGTCAATTCCGAGTTAAAACACTTTAATTTCTGTGTTTTTCAGTTTTTTGGTACTCATTTTTTTGGGTTTATTTCTGTCTTTCGGATGTTCAAACTCTCCAAATTTCGAATTAATCTCTAGTCGTTAGCATAGTGTAATAATTCATTTTCATGTTTGAATGAGCTTTGTTGATTGTTAGAAAAAAAATTGACCTAATTTGTGAAACCATTTGTTTCAGTTTTTATCAGTAAAAGCTTGTTCTTGTTTTCTGTATATGTGGTTGTTGTAAAAACTTTTACAGGCGCAATTATGGATTTTGCTACTAGAGCGGTCAATACAGTGACGAGAGCTGCGACAAGCAATGCGGTAATCAATATATTTTTATTTGGAGGGTTTGGAGGATTGAGTGTCAGGTCATTACTTCAACAAAAAGAAATCGATGCCCTGGAAGTGGAAAAGGAACCACTTGCTAATTGCTATAAGCAACAAAGAAATGAAAAAGACCATGTGGGAATGGAAGCAAAAGTTGTCTGCTGATGCAGCCAATGTTGAGTCTGCTGTTGTTCCTCTCGCGAAGCTTAGAGCTATTTATGGAGATTATACTGCACCAACTACTAGTAAGTATAAGTTACCATTTGTTGAGTTTTAGTGTGGTGTAGTTTTATATATACCATACTTGAATACATTTATGCATTCAAATCAGAATCAGATTTGGAGCTGTATTTTTGACATGATTTTAGCATTGTGAAGTATGTAATCTTGGTATAATGTGCTTGTATAGCTTTTGATATTCTTCTTAGTAAGTTAATATGATTTATCAAATCAGCATCACGTCATTGGTCCGTGCAGTTTTACTGAAGGTGTATGCCTGACATTATACTCCATGCTTCTGGTATGATTGGAAAGTTGTGTGTGTCAGATCCTTCTCTTATTGTATTGTTATCAACTTATCATAACTGTTTTTGCAAATATGTCTGATCCAAACACATGTGAGTTCAACTTCGATTTTCGCGGACATTTGTTGGAAGTATAGAATATGATCTGCGATGGAAAAGCCTCTCAATTATGAATAGACCTTCCAACTCCTAAGTTGGTATGAGGACAGAGAGTCTTGAAATGTTTCCTTCATATGCTAACCCGATGCACATATAGAAATATCAATTGATGTAAATTATCATCGTAAACATTTGGAGGTCGTGAGTTGTGGGTTCTAATGCATATATGAACCATGTTTCCATTGTATCAGTTGTTGATGCATTATAATTGTTTGGTATTCTGTTTCATATTTGTTTGGTTTAATTCTGTAGTGTGTAGCTCTTCTCATCAGAGTTAGGTTCAATTGAGACCCCAATTATATCTGCAATCCGTGTGACACCTACATCTCACCGTTGGATCAAATTGATCCAACGGTGAGAGATGTGCACTTTATGCTTTTTGTCACATTTTTGTCGTTTAGCTAAATGCAAAAATGCAAACGAAATGTGCATATAGTGCAAAATGAAAGTGCAAATAGAAGGATTTCAAATGCAAAAATGCAAAGGGTCGCAAGGGAACCGGACCCCTTCTCATCATATGGTTCATAGATAAAACATCTTCATGTGCTTCAGCTTACTACATAAATACTCACCTATTTGATGGAGATTGATGATTGAACTTGTCGGTAGCATTGTACTTATTGATCTACCTGTAAAGGTTAGAAATCTAACTGGTGGCCTTTTATGTACTACAGGCGACTCTGTCAAGGAGGATGTAAAAGCTTCAACCCCTAAATTCGTGGTCTGAGCCCAGCGTTATTTTGCTTGTTTACAAATGCAGTTACAAACTACACCAACTGAGAACTCTCATAATCATTAGCCATAACCCGTCAGTCATCTTCATCTGTTTATCTTGTGACTTTGAGTTTAAAATGCCATCAAGATTGGAACCATTGACTTGTTTACAGATGATTGAGGTCAACCTTAGCAACAGAAATTATTCAATGCATTCATGCATCACCAATATTGTGTACGATTCATTTAAAGCTTCCACGACATATTTGAAGGGTTGGACGCTATGTTTCAAGTGCTAGAAGACCATCTAGGACTGAAGAATCTGGCTTGGTAGCATTGGTTTGTTTGGCCATTATGATCATCATGTAAAACTTTTTCAAATGGGTAGGCTGATTAGCAATAAGTATTGGAACAGGATGGGAGAGGGATGCTATTTTGAGATTCCTATTAAGGAGTGATACCCTGAGATCCTCATCATGACCGTTGGTTGGGTTTGCTTTTGGGGTTCAGATTGTATCACGTGGAGGTGTGAGAAATTTGAAATAGGAGGTGAGAGAAATTGCTGCTTTTGTTCTCTCACCTCCACGTGGCACAATCTGGACCCTAAAAGCAAATCCAACCAACGGTCATGATGGAGTCTCAGGGTCTCATCCAACAGTAAGAGTCTCAAAAGAGACCACCTCCGAGATGGGATCCCAAAATATAAAATACAGGTGAACTTATGTAACTAGTAATCTAGCTTATTAAATCAACCTTAGAGAAAGATAAAGCCATGATTGTGGCTTAAGTTATGATTTAGTGCGATTTACTGTTATTTGGAGTACTACTTATTCTTATTTAACTCTTCCAAAAACTGTTGTTTTTTATTGTGATAAATTTAGGATTGAAGAAGAACCCAGCAGAGGTTTCAACTTTCAAGTCAACGTCTTGTTTTCTTCAGATTCATCAACACAACACAAGACAACCTAACATAGGAAGAAAGAGAGTGAATCTGGAAATAGGGATCTGAGGGCATTTATCAGCTTGACCCTCAAACCCCGGATGCCCCTTTTTTCATGATTGATTGAGTCTTGCCAAGTACCACACGAAGACTGCATTTCTTCTTCCACGCAAATCCCATTTTCAATACCCTCCTAAATCAATCCCCCAGATCCAATCTTTTCTACCCTTTTTTCTTGCTTTTGTTGCTGATTGATTTCAGCCCAAAGATCTCTCCTTTCTCCAGGAAATGGAGACAGCTGCTGCTTCAGCTACTGCTAGTAGTCATTTTGTTGTCATTCGTTCCCTTCTCGCCATTCTTCAATGGTGGGGATTCAATGTCACTGTCATCATCATGAACAAGTGGATCTTTCAGGTACCATTTGTTTGTTCCTTTCATCAATCTATGGATATTTACATACCCTTTTCCTCATTTCAAAGAACGGAATTGAAATGAATTGAAATGAATTGAATTGAATCAAATTGATTTGTGTTTTTTGTTGTATTTTGCAGAAGTTGGACTTTAAGTTTCCGCTTACTGTATCATGTGTTCATTTCATATGCTCGTCGATTGGGGCTTATGTTGTGATCAAAGTGCTCAAGCTTAAGCCACTTATACTAGTCGAGCCTCATGATCGTTGGACTAGGATATTCCCTATGTCCTTTGTCTTCTGCGTTAACATTGTTTTAGGGAATGTAAGCTTGCGATACATTCCGGTTTCGTTTATGCAAACTATCAAGTCGTTCACTCCCGCTACTACAGGTTTGTGCAGTATTTACTCGTTCTATATATTTTTGATTGTTTGTGGTACTTTGTGTATGAAGTCTTTTAATTTTATGAGAGGTGTGAACAGTTGTTTTGCAGTGGTTGGTTTGGAGGAAAAGTTTTGACTGGCGTATTTGGGCGTCATTAGTGCCTATTGTCGGAGGGATTCTCCTAACATCTATCACAGAATTGAGCTTCAATATGTTTGGATTTTGTGCTGCTTTGTTCGGCTGCTTGGCAACTTCTACAAAGACCATTCTTGCTGAGTCACTTCTACACGGATACAAATTTGATAGGTAGCATTTAGCCTCTTGCTTTTGCTTCGTCTTGAAAATGTCTTTTTAAATGGTATTAAGATCTAAATTTTAAGCAAATATTTATGGTAACAAAATAACTAAAACAGGAAAAACGATTTGAGCAAAAAATCAGATATTAATCAATGTTAGATGCGTACTTAAAGTAAATAACGAACAACTAAAATTTGAAATGCAAAGAAACTGGCTGTTAGTTTTGCCTTCTTCGCGCTTTCTACATCTGTGTGTTTGGGTTAATACTGAAGTTTGTTTTGTCTTTAGTATCAATACAGTGTACTACATGGCACCTTATGCAACAATGATTTTGGGAATCCCAGCACTCTTACTCGAGGGATCAGGAGTATTGGAATGGCTACAAACACATCCAACTGTTGGGTCGGGGATTTTTATCATATTCAGCTCTGGGGTGCTAGCATTTTGCCTAAACTTCTCCATCTTCTATGTTATTCACTCAACCACCGCAGTCACATTCAATGTTGCTGGGAATCTTAAGGTAATCTATCTCTGTGGGATTGATCAAATATGTTCAGTAATTTCAGTCCACATTCCTCGTGTAAATCTTGGTTTTTCTCATGATGTAAAAATTGCCATGCCCAGAATTGTAACGTCATTCTAATTAATGCGTACATTTGAAACTGGTTGTTTAACAAAATTTGGCTCCCTCAAGATGTTGAAATTTTAATGTAAATAAAAGGTATAGATGCCAAGTTCTGAATTTTTGGGTGCCGTAATGCTGTTAGGAATACAACGAGTTTATCCGTTATCATTTATAACGAGCTTAGTTTATGATCAATCTTGAACTGATTTTGTCACATAAAAATGTGCTGAAATTTCATTAAGAGCTTTTGACTGTTGTCAAATTTAACATTTTTATTGAGCACAAATTGTTTGTGATGTACAGGTTGCATTTGCAGTTCTCATCTCATGGATGATATTCAAAAATCCTATATCTGCTATGAACTGTGTTGGGTGCGCAATAACACTCATTGGATGTACCTTCTATGGCTATGTGAGACACAAGCTTTCCCAACAAGCCTCTCCTGCAACTCCTCGGACTCCTAGGACTCCACGCAGTCGAATGGAGATGCAACCTCTTGTAAGCGATAAACTAGAAGACAAGGTTTAACAACATTTGTCGTATCTAATTAACATAAGACAATAGATTTACTCGATATACTTAATAGAGTGAAATTAAATGTTTTGTTATGGAAACTCATACTTTGATCTCAAATGAATATTCGTCTATTACAAGCCAGTTATATATTTACTTGCAAGTTTCACATAATATTGATTTTGAGCTCCTGATGTCCCATTTAGCCTTTTAGGTTGAATGAATGCCGAATGTCCGAATTTTGTTTCCAGTTGCAGGGATTTGGGTAGTGCTAAAGAATCGAGCAAGACCATGTTCCTGTATTTCTTGCTGGATTAAAATCAGAAGTGCTATTATGATGAACCTGCCGGTGTCTAGTCCTAAAAGGCCAAAGCGATCTGAGCCTCAAGCATCGACTTTGACTGGTGTTAGGGCTTTGAGGTTCATCATCATGGGAGTTGGACAGTTCCAACTGTTGTCTACAAACAGGACATGAGTTGTGCAGCCTCAGCCAGGTAAATATGCATTCAGTGTGGTAAATATGTTTGCAAGGAAGTTCTTTTACATCACCTCCAATCTCAAATTCTTCCTTACATACTGGACAATCTGAGTCTTCTGTTAGATGAGATGGTTTTATCTTGA
This sequence comes from Sedum album, assembly GCA_006409495.1. Lineage (NCBI taxonomy): Eukaryota > Viridiplantae > Streptophyta > Magnoliopsida > Saxifragales > Crassulaceae > Sedum > Sedum album. Next base: position 138,776 of record QZGG01000357.1, on the reverse strand, counting down.
TAGTTGGAATTGAGTTGATGGCTGACTCGGCCAAAGGTGGCGGACCTGGACGATCATTTTGAGTCAGTTCTTCGACCAATGCATCCCATCCCGGACCCCGAAAATAATTCCTAGGATCGTGGTCTCTTGATACTGGTCTGTCTGGTTCATGCTGTCTGAAGGACTTATTGGTGTATGGATGATCTCAGGGCGAGGAAAGTTCCGAATCCCGCCATTAGCGTCATCAAAGCTGTGGTTTCGTCTCCTCGAGCCATTTCGTATTTGGACATCTGGTAACGGTTAGGCTGGCCGTATTCTTGAACTATGTTCGATGGGTTTAGTCTTTCGGGCATTGGCCAAACTCGGGGAGGATCGTAAGGATGCAACCTGTTGGAGGCAGGCCTTACTGTTGGATCAAACATGAGGGACAATGCAGCTAGTAATCTAGCTTCAGGCGATGGGTCAACGTCAAACTGTAAAAAATCCATCATCTGAGGCATGTTTAAATCGATCTCCGACAGAAACTGATGAAAACATCGAGGACAGACCATTTCTGTTGGACTGTCAGACGCAATGCGTATTAATCGATGGCAACGGTAACACCAGTAGAGCTGTGATTGTCTCCTTCGCGCAGCATTGGTGGGTAGAGCTTGATTTGGGGTGCTTAATGACATGATGATCTGAACTAGTCTCCTCCCTTTTGCATGATAGAGATTCGTGATTGTATAGAAGTGTCGCATGTACAATGATACATTGCGTAGTGGGTACTTTTTCCGGAAACTTTAATCCGAAGCAACGGATCGAATTGTGCTAAGTGTTGGTGCTTTCCTCTAGCTTTTCCTAGCCCCAAAGAAAGTGATTAGAAAAAATAAAGTTGCAAAGAGGTAGTAAGTTCCATTTTGCATCATACTGACATTACACGACCAATCCTAGGTTTCAAGCCTCGTTCCCAATAAGCCACCACCTCTTCTGCGACCAGTCCTAGGTTTCAGAAGGTCATAAATTTGAATCAAATCGCACTATGATGGTATGATCCAACTTGAGAATAAAGTTATAGAAGAACGCTAAATCTCGATTGTTGATTATCAATAAATCAAACCAGTCAAAAAATCAACTTCACTTAACCAATCAAAAATAACGGTTGGGATGAAGTTGATTTTGCAAATTATTACCAACCATCATGAATTTACTTAATGTTTACATAAAAAATTTATAAGAAAAAAATCTTGCAATCTTTGACCGTTCATAGAAAGAAGCGTCTAGAAAACTCCGTAATTTTCTTTCAATGGTTTTTTGGTAAATACATACGAAATACGAAGAGTGTTAAGAAATCCCAATCGGGAAAAACAAGACTTTATCATCGTTTGTTCCGGAAAGTCTCTCTCATGGCGTACGTCGAGCGAGGTAATCCAAACCCTAATCAATTTCATTCTATGCTGTTGATAGATTTTGATTCCTCCGTTTTGAATTGCTGATCAAAAGTTTCATCAGATTTCATAGATCTAGGGTTACGAGCTTTAAATTTTGATTAGGAATTGGAATATATCAACTCTCCAATTGATCATGAAATTGAGATGTTTTTTATTATCGAAATCTGGTAATTTTGATTGGAATCAATATAACATCATCTGCATTATTGTGTTCAGAAATTGCTAAGCGCATACTGATACATGTACGATGTGGTTAATTAGATCAAGCGACGCTTTTGAAAACCAAGCTGGTGTTTTTGTTTTGAAGTTTGAGTAGTACTATATTTTGACTGTTTACTCATGCAGGGCACACTCGGCTGTTAATTTTGTTATATTACTTGTTCTCTGTGGTTTTAATTTTGGCTTTAATCCATGTTGTAGGTGTTGTCAAGTCTAAGCGTTCTTTTTGGAGGTTGAGTACGATAACTCATTTCTTCTGGTCATTTATCAATTTGATTTCGGCCTTCTTCATGACAATGTTCTCAGTAAGAAATAATTTTTCCTGTTATGCTGGCCATATGCAAGTCTCAGAAGAGTATAACTTTTAGTGAACTATTTTAATCCCTTTGCTGTGTTAGATGGAGAAGACGGATGCATTTAGAAAAAGCTCTGGAAAGAAATGGGATGGTGATGGCCCTGGTGGTCGTGGACCTTATGGTGGTGGTGGCGGCGGAGGGGCCGGTCCACGAAGGCCACCTCGTGGACTTGATAATGTTAGAGGGATCGACCATAGTAAGTTTAATTATGGATTTTTTTCACTACTTTCTTTGACATTCTTTTCTTCTGCTTCATCCATTTTTGCTACCACTCTTTTTTAGGCGCACTGCCTGCATGTGGCTCTTGCTGTGGATAAATTCTGCTGGAAGACTGCAATGCTTGGGTTGGGAACTCATCTTGTACCTCTTGCTTGTTATATACTAATTCCCTTATAAAGTTTACATAAGGTTCAAATATTTCTGCACAACAAAAAATGGTTTCAGTATAACATTATTATGTATATGCTGTCTTATCAACGCATTGTAATTTAGCACTTTTTCGTGGTATTTTTCGACTACTTTCTACAACTAGTATTCCTGTTCTTAGTTGCGGTCACTGAATGCGAGGCAATGCCACCTTCCCAAGACAGGAAATCTAGAAGTTATACATTGATACAGATAGCTCTTCTTTTCTAACATATGGGACTACTCAACTCAGTTGGGATACTTTTTTTTTCTGTCACTAAAAATAGTGTTTCCTTTTGGGCAAGCAGGATATTGTAAAATCAAGAAATTAGGTGAGACGTGATCAATAATGTTTTATTTTGATGATTTGATTGTGTTTTTTAATTAAATTAAGAAAACATTTTGCCCAAGGAGAGTTTGAGATTTTTTACTTTTAATTGTATCTATCTTTTGAATTATTATGACTTTTAATCAATAATTAGATTCTGTAGTACGGAATTTATTGAAGTATTATAAATATTAATCAATAATTGAGATTATGTTTCAGATTACTAATCAGTAATTTATCATTAGTCAATTATTTAAATTTCATTCTCCTTCCACAATTATCATACATATTTTCCCGATTTCATTTTATAGTTTTTGAATTTACCATCCAGTTTCAAAGAAACACTCAGCTGTCACATATTCAACATTAAACTACCAAATGATGCTATTTTAACTAAACAAGAAGACTCCATAATCCAGTTTGTTCCATTTATCTCTCAATAGTATAACAAATCTTTTCGTAACCAGAAAATGTGCATATCCACAAAAATCATCACACATTTTTCGCAACATCTGTTAAATCTCAGTCCCTCATTTCACATTTCAGTAATCACCATTAATGGTAAACAAAATCTCTATATAAACTTGAACATATCTGCATCATCTCAAGATTGTTTTACTACAAAACTTAAACAAAAAATGGAAGTACATGTCCAAGACATTGCATCCAAGTCCTTAGCAGAAGGCACAATCCCTACCGAATTCGTCCGGTCCGAGAATGAACAGCCAGCCATCACAACCTTCAACGGTCCTGTCCCAACCCCTCCAGTGGTAGATTTCAGTGAAAAAGATGAGAAAAAACTAGCAGATATAATGGCGAAAGCCGCGTCTGAATGGGGCTTGTTTCAGATAGTGAATCATGATATTCCAGGTGATGTCATAGAAAAGCTTCAAGATGTTGGTAGGGAGTTTTTCGAGCTGAGTCAAGAAGAAAAAGAGAAATATGCGAAACCGCCGGAAGCTAAGTCCATTGAAGGTTATGGCACAAAACTGGCAAAAGAAGTTGATGGAAAGAAAGGTTGGGTTGATCACTTGTTTCATAAGATTTGGCCTCCACATGCCATTAATCATAAGTTCTGGCCTCAGCATTCGCCGCGATACAGGTAAATATTTCTCGTACCTATCGAAGAACACATTGTTCCGGTTCTAGTAACATATCAAAGGAACAAAAACAAGAGATTCGAACATTTGACATGTTGCATTTATGTTGTTTTTTTGAAAGGGAGGCAAATGAGAAATATGCAGAATGTCTACATGGAGTTGTAAACAAGCTATTTAGCTTACTGGGTCAGGGACTTGGTTTGGAAGGATATGAACTAAAAGAGGCTGTTGGTGGTGAAAATTTAGTTTACCTTCTGAAAATAAATTACTATCCACCTTGTCCAAGGCCGGATGTGGTGCTAGGAGTTCCTCCCCATACCGACATGTGTTCTATAACCATTCTAATCCCAAATGATGTCCAAGGACTACAAGTTTTCAGAGATGAACGTTGGTGTGATGTTCAGTACATCCGCAACGCGCTTATTATCCACGTTGGAGATCAGTTAGAGGTATATGCCAAATATGTTACACCCTTTTGCTAAAAATGAATTACTAACTAGACTTAAGTTGCATATATGCAGATAGTAAGCAATGGGAAATATAAAGCTGTTTTTCATCGAACCACGGTGAACAAGGAGAAAACAAGAATATCGTGGCCGGTGTTCCTTGAGCCACCGCCTGATATGGAGGTTGGCCCTCATCCTAAAATGGTGGACGATGACAATCCAGCCAAGTACAAAAAGAAGAAGTATGCAGATTACTGTTACTGCAAGCTTAACAAAATTCCTCAGTAGATTTACAAAAGGTACTTTTTTCAACTGGATAACAAACCAGCCAAGTTCATCTCCAAATTTTTTGAATAACATACTCTTTGGCTCGCTCGCGCCCTGACGGAGTAATGAGGCGAAGGAAAATAACTACCGGAAAATATTCATAATTACATTTACACTTTAGCCATTGTGTTGCACACTTCATTCTGTAAAAAACCTCTTCTGCTATTCCAAAATAGTTTTCCTCTTTTTCGAAGGAATTTAAATACATTGTACCTTGAAAAAAACCTTCAAAATAAATGATGATAAGCAGATTGCGTAAATCCACAGTTGCATTGATAAGAGAAAAGAGTTGCGGATAACATGAGGAACTCTAAGTTCTTTTAACAGGATCGAAATTGGATACACCAATGATAGCACCAAAAATAGCAGTGAGAACTGCACCACCAGCTAAAATGCTAAACAAGAAATTCTGTAGAGAAGGTGAAGCACTAGTTGCAGCCTCAGCTACATCAGGCACCATCATAGCTGCAGTCAGAACTCCGGCCGTAACTCCTGTTGCAAATTTCTCAACCATAGAAGCATTAACTTTCAAACTTGCATTACCTGAGTTTGTAAACACATTAGGCTTGGACGAGAACTTTGCGGGTAGAGGCTTGAATAGTGAAGATGGTGATGATTTGTTAGAGCTTGGGACGCGCACGGCCGTTGATAAAGCTGTTGTCATTGAGGCCATTTCGATGTTTTCTTTCGTTTACTCTTGCTAGAACTTTGAGAAATGTTGAGATTGTGTGTTTTAGTTTTTGTAGGAAGTTTGTGTCATGTGGCTGATTTTGGTTCTTCATTTGTTCATAATGCTGGATAAGGTTATCTTGTTCCTTGGTCTTGTTTGTGGCCGTGGCGAAAGCAACAAGCACTGCAAATGTAAATATCTTCTGCAATGACTCAACAGGACGCGCGTCGTAGTGGAAAAATGGTGAAGGATTAGGAAATATCCAAATATCCAATTGTGCAAACTCAAACAAGCCGTGAATTATATAAGATGGTTCGATACCTTAACCATCCGTTTGGATGGGAAAAAGTAATGGAAAAAAAATTTAAGGGATTATTTAAAGGAAAGTAATTTTTCATAGGAAAATTGAGATGAAAAGTTTATATTGTTTCCTTTGTTATTTTTCATTTTCCAAAATTTAACCAAACATACCCAAATATTTTTTTTAAACTTTCCGCCAAATTTTCTTTTCCATCCATTTTTCCATGCAACCAAACAGAGCAAGATTATATAGTAAGTTTTGTTTGTACGATTTTTTTAGCAATATGTCAAATGAACCGAACTTATATCTCGAAAGCTCAAATTATGTCAAATGAACCGAACTTATATCTCGAAAGCTCAAATTACGTAGGTTTGGTAAGAGTTTCAGACAAAACTATGTAGTTCAAATATAAAATATCAAAAAGACATCGTTTTGATAATCGCAGTAAATTACAGCTCATGTGTATATCCGAGTAATACTGGACTTTTACCTTGAAAAGAAAAATTTACATTGTTTCATTTGTTATTTTTTATTTGATACAATCAAACATACCAAAATATTTTTCTTTAAATTTACTATCAAAATTAATACACAACCAATTTTCTATAGAACAAAACGGAACATAATACTTGTCTCTTAATTATAAACATTTTGAGCCTTGGTACAACCTAACACTAGTGGATCTAGCACTGCTCTCTTTTTTAAATTGAATGATAATTTCTTTCAAAGAATTTTTTTTATACCCATCAAGTGATCAAGTAGGTAATTGTGTATGAGAAATTAAGGAAAACTTTGAAAATGACAATTATGTTTTTGTAAGACGTAAAAACGATTCACATCGTTGATTAAGTCATTCAATGGATTCAATGGATGAGGTAAAAAATTGAATAACCGTTAAATCCAATCATCGCGTATTTTTCACAAATTTAACCGCTCAGTTAATTCATAATTCAACTTTAATTTCAATCTTAGTTGATAAAATCTCAAGTTCATAAATTATATCCTTCCTCATCATAACTTTGAAATTTTATAAAAAATCATATAACAATTTTTAAATAGCCACAAAATATCTTTTTAGGTAAAAAGGTAAAATGAATAAATAAATTCAATAAATCATCATATAATTCTCTCTCCTATCAAAATCAAGCACGCTTTTAACTCCTCTCCTCGATTTTCACACCGGCCTTCGCCGTGCTCCGTCAAGATGAACGTCGCCGCCGCACACAGTCCTCGAACCGTCGAAGAGGTTTTCAAGGACTACAAAGGCCGCAGGGCTGCCCTCATCAAAGCCCTAACCAATGGTTGGTTCTACTCTTTACCCTAACTCGTTCGCTTTCGCTCGACTACGATCAAACATTAGGGTTTAGCGCTTTTACGATTTTGACTGATGCCGTTTTTTTCGTTTTTTTCAGATGTTGAGAAATTTCACGAGCAGTGTGATCCTGGTTAGATTCTCTTCACTTACCATTTATGAGTAATACTTTCCCGAAATGCTTCTTTACTAGCAAATTTTGTAGTGTAAATTCAACTATGAAATTGAGCTTTATTGCGGAAGCTTTAATAATCGAGACTTAGCAAATTTCGTAACGGACCAGCTCGTGTGAGCTTTTGTTTATATATTACTTTACGGTACTTGTATTTATGTGGTCAAAGCTACTCTCAGTTGCTATTCCATAATTTGAATAGATAGTCATTTTGTAAATTTTACTACAAAAATTCTTAGCTGGTTTGGTTTTAGCAGTTTTTAATTCAGCATATTGAAGTCATTTAAGTGTTGAAGCGTTTGTAGGGGAGTAATAAATATAGAATAGCTTAATGGAACTACTGATGAATCATTCTGTGTGCACTACGATTTAGTTGGTTATTCTGTGTGCACTGTGCACTCTTCACTTTGGGATAAGAATTTTATTTCTACCATGACTCTTTTAAATTTTTGATGCCCGTATCTAGCTTCATACATTTTCTCCCGGCTGTTTTGTATTCAAGAACATCTTAGTAGTATTATCTTCAAAAACCAAAACCTGATTGATTGGCAAGGTTCAGCTGTTGAGTTATGCTGGTAATCCTTGTTCTTTATTGGGGATTCTCATTAAGCTCTATTTCTGCCACATGTATCCGCTGCAATGTGTATCAGAAGCCTCTTCTAAACATTTAAGTATAAACATATGCTGCCTCTGAAATGTCTTAAATGTTTGTTCTCAACGCAGATAAGGAAAATCTTTGTTTGTATGGATTTCCGAATGAGAAATGGGAAGTTAATTTGCCTGCTGAGGAAGTCCCACCAGAGCTTCCTGAGCCTGCGTTAGGTATAAACTTTGCAAGGGATGGCATGCCAGAAAAGGATTGGTTGTCTCTGGTTGCTGTGCATAGTGATGTGTGGTTACTTTCTGTAGCTTACTATTTCGGTGCCCGCTTTGGCTTTGACAAGGCAGACAGGTATTTTCACCTATTCTTCTCTTCTTTCCTTGTTTTTTCAAATGTTGCTCAGCGGCACTTGTAAACCATGTGCTCAGTCCTGAATAATCATTTTTCGTCATTGAGGATATACTTCATGTAGCCCGGTTTCCTGTTACTCTTAGGTTGTATATGTGCAAGTTTTGTTTGACCTGTCTAAGCTTGTTGACCATTGGTACTCGTTTTTCATGTAAATGAGCATTCTTACAGGACACGTCTGTTCAGCTTGATAAATGATATCCCGACGGTATTCGAAGTTATTACTGGTACTAATGCAATAGGGAAACCAACAAAGGAGAAGTCATCTGTTTCAAATAACAGTAGCAACAAGCCCAAGTCAGGATCTAAAGGGGTAAAACTATCCTCCATTTTTGAATTTCTCTAATATTATGATCTTAGCATTAGGGTATATGAAAATCACTTCTCCGGTGCATATTTTGAATTTGCCTTGTGTCTTATATATCTATATGCTGCTCATTTGCTAATGTGATGTTTGTGTATTACTGGAATGCAGAGAGCTTCAGAACAAGAGAAATACTCTGATGATGAAGGCGTGGATGAAGATGATGATGAGGAAGATCATGGAGATGCCCTCTGTGGTGCATGTGGTGAAAACTATGGTGCTGATCAATTCTGGATCTGCTGCGACATCTGCGAGAAATGGTTCCATGGAAAATGTGTGAAGATAACTCCTGCTAGGGCTGAGCACATCAAGCAGTACAAGTGCCCCGCCTGTAGTAGCAACAAGAGGCAGCGACCATGATCTATGATGCCCCATCTGGTATCGCAATGTGACACATCACTTATTTGTCGCCCTAAAGACTCATGCTAACTTTGTAGACAAAAAACTGTTCTGTCATCATTTAGTGGATACTGTGATTTAGTAGTCTATATCTCCAGTAGTTGAGGTGGATTTCATGTTAATTTGGATGTAATGCTTAAGGTCGCAGCAGGCTTCCAAATATGACATCAAAATGTGGGTTTTCTGTTATAGATGTATAATTCAGTTGTTTTAGGTGGTGAGTTCCCAACTTAGTTTAATACTGGCGAAGCACGTGTGCGGACGATTCCTTATCCAATCTAACACGCATCGCATTTCTCACTGCTCAAATAAACATAAATAATAAATTATTAATAATTTAATTGAATATCGTAAAATTCATTGCTTGCTTCTTATTGCTTCGTTCTTCCCAAATTGAAATCTATCGAATTCGCGAGATGTCGAGCAACGACGATGAGACGAACGGTGGAGACTGCTCGTTTCGCCACAAGGTTAAGCAGCGCTTCAAGGATCGCTCTCAGGTACATCTCCTCAATCTGTCTTATTCAATTGCTTCAATATTGATGTTTTCCGTTATTGATAATTTAAATAGAAAGTGGCGCAAACGAAGGAGATGTTGTCCAAACAAGCTGTCAAAATCGCTAAACAGGCCGAAGAGCATGAGAAATTCATCAACAAGGTTTCATAATTACTTTCACAGCCTGTTCGCTTATTTCCATCACATTTTCTTATTTATTTATTATTTCACTTTTAGGTCACTCATTTTTTTGGAGTTCTTGGGTTTGGAGGATTCTGTTTCCTTCTCGGTGCAAGTAAGCATATTCACGTATTTTAGAATATTATTAGTAGGTATGCTGACTATTTACATAATGTTAATGTAATTTGCCTTTCAGGACCGCAAGACATACCGTACGTGTACTGTTTGTTTTATGTGACGTTTGTACCTCTTCGCTGGATATACTACCGCTACAAGAAATGGCATTATTACCTATTGGTAAGTTCGTCCGTGAATGTTTTTGACTTCAATAAGATTGTTTTTATAATTAGCAAGTTCATATCAAATGTATAGAGAGCTTTGTAAGAACAAAATTTTCCCATTTCCTGATACAGTAGGATCAGAGCCAGTCAGATGTTTAATCTATTATATTTTTTCCTGGTTTCATAAATAATCATGGCATATTTAGGATCCCGTGTATCCCTCAGTATAGATGATCGATTCAGATAGTTGTACCTTAGTACTGTCCAATGCTATCAAATATCAATATTACTGCATGGCTCCTGCGCTCTTTTATGAAAAAGAATATACCAAGTATCCATATAGCAGTCAGCATTTACGATACGATTCACTAAGAGACTGCCAAAGGATTATGATAAACTTTAAATATGATTATCCAACTTCTGTTACTACTGTGTTTGATGTCCAAAAGCTATGTGTGTCTTATGAGCAATCTAGAAAAAACTCTTCGAGTAGATTGTTCTGGGAGGCATGTATCCTGAGTTATAGTGTCCAAATATTATTATATCAAACTGATTTGTGTGCTTACTGTAGGACTTTTGCTACTATGCCAATACAATTTTCTTGGTCACACTTCTCTTCTATCCAAGGAATGAAAAGCTTTTCATGGTTTGCTTCTCGTTTGCAGAGGTAAAAATAATGTTGTCTGCGTTGCTTGATTGTCACATCTCCTGCAGTTGAATTTATTCACTTGAATTGTTAATCATCTTGCAGGGGCCATTAGCATGGGCATTGATTGTTTGGCGGTGTAGCTTAGTCTTCAGTTCTGTCGATAAAATTGTTAGCGTACTCATACACTCTTACCAGGTGAGTTCAATTACTTTTGTGGATGTTACTCTTACACATTTTTATTTAATGAAATTCCAAGCCAGTTACCTTCACATATTGCAAGATCTTTGAAAAGGTTGATAAAAAATAAAAAAGGTCTATTGTTCTAATAAACACCTACATCACTTTTAGCACTATGAATGAATATTATGCAATTACCTTTAAAGGATGGCTTTAGTACATATTTAGCCTTTCAAATTAAGCAATATAATGAAGTATGAAAGGGATAATTAAAATAGTTGTGTATCCTAGTGGTCTAACTCTAACCATGGATGATTTCATCTGATTAGGATGAGCTATCTATATGCCCTGATGTGTAATTGAGCATTGCTAGAGATATCTTGACATACACCTATCGTTGTCATAATTTCATCAGTTTGACATCAAACCATATCCATACCTGAGTATGATATATGCCTGGTTGATTCTCATGTATCAGTGTAAAAGTATCTTCCTTTACCAATAAAAAGTACTCACTAATTCGACTTAAATATTGTAAGAATCCATTATATAGGAAGGGTAAGTATTACATTGTGATCAGTATTGTTTAATAAATGATGTGCATTATTGTGCTAATATGTTGTACTTGCATCTCCTGACCTGCATTTTGGTAAAGCTGCCCATGGCATTAATTTTATCTTTGTTTACAGGGATAGTTTTCTTTACAATAAGGTGGTGGAATCCAGCAACTTTTGCTGCAATGCATCCTGAAGGGACTGCACAGAGAGCATCATGGCCTTATGTTGCGGAAGGAAAATCCTACTTGTGGACATGGTTGTTTTGGGTTCCATTAGGTGTCTACACTCTATGGCAGATCCTTTATTTTCTAATTGTGAATGTCCTGCGTCGGCAGAGGCTGTTAAGAGATCCTGAAGTAATGACATCTTACAGGTTTGTGGTGCCTCTTATTGTGAGTAGATTCAGTAATATTAGTGTTCTGCAGACGTGTCGGTTTTTTAGTGCAGTTGGCCTTCTGTTTTATGGATAGTTTATTGAGGGATCTTTTTAGAATCTGATAATTGATTGTATGAACAGGGAACTCTCTAAGAAAGCACAGAAAGCAAACAATGTATGGTGGAGACTAAGTGGCATACTTGGAGATCAAAACAGAATGCTGATGTACATCCTCTTTCAAGCATTGTTTACAGTTGCAACTACAGCACTCACGGTTCCAATATTTCTTTCATATGAAATGCACTGCGTTTTCCAACTGCTCAAAGTGTCAGCCTCCATATGGAATGGAGGAAGCTTTCTACTAGAAGTAATGCCTAGACAGGTTATTCTCAAGGAGAAGAAGAAATCACAAGTTCAGCCAGGTGATCCACTTCCAATAGCAACCGAACAAACCTCGGTCAGTGAAAATGAGGTAGAAGCTCATGACATGGACGGTAATGGTGACGCAAAATTTGCGGAAATTGAATCTTGAATGGTGTTTTAGTGTGAGCTAGTGTGTGTGAAGGTGCCATGCGTTATCTGTAGCAAAGACAAATAGGAGTGCTGTCTAAATTCGCTTTCACAAGATTGTGACTTTCCAGTAGAGGTGAAATATTGTGTTTGTGTATGCTAAAAGAGGAAATCCTTGTGTTGGATTGGCAAGTTTGCATATATTTATGCTCACTGTACAACTCATACCCTGCACTGCAAATTTATGTTAATTTTTTTAAAAATAAAATTGTATAAAAGTATTCAGGAGAGACATACAATTAAGAAATCAAGAAAAAATTAAGAAATACAATTTACAAATCAAGAATCGAAAATCGAAAATAAGTAACACAAAACAATTTAGGATTAAAAAAACATAAGGCCGTGTTTGTTTGGAGATAAAATAGTATAAATAGAATCTCTTCATCTTCACGGCGCTTATCTGAGAAGTTCAGGAAACCCTAACAACTTCTCACACAACCTCCTCTTTAGCGTCTAGCTCCGATCTCTCTCTCTCAAAAACCCGATATCGTCAGGTTCGTATGCCAACACCTGTAGCCAATTACCCTCTATCAATTTATAGATCTGTCATCCGAATTGCTTATTTTCAGATTCTGTGTTTTCCGATGTGTTTTTTTGATCCGTTCCGTTTTGGGTTTTGATTTATTTTATCTGGGTTTTATTCTTTAAACCGTTTCATGTGTATGATGTGGTTGTTGGTGTAAAGTAGCCTCTTTTTTGTAATTCTCAATGTGTATCTGATACTGATGTTTATAGCCACTGTTTAAGAGTGTTTAAATTGTCATCTTTTCTTTTCTAATACATTCAATCAATTTTTGTTTTTGGGTTTTTATGATTAGCACTTCTCTTCATATTTGTTGAATTTTTTAGCTGGAAGATTTTATTGGTATTTTTAGCCACAGTGTTTAGTGTCAATAGGTTTTTAATGAAATTGTTGTTTTTATTCTGCAATAGTTGTTATTGGGTTTGATTTGAATAATCCATGTGTATATTTAATGTCTGGACGTGTATAAGATTTGATCTTGATTCTCGTCATGCCTTACTGTTTAGATTTTCAAGTAAATATGTGTCGGTCAAGGTAAATATGGCGATTGATGTTTGTTGTTTGTGTGATTTCCAGTCATGGCAGGAGTAGCACCAGAAGGATCCCAGTTTGATGCCCGTCAGTATGACACCAAGATGAATGAGCTGTAAGTCACCTGTTTTAGTTTCAAAGCTGATGCCGTCAGTATAACCTTTCCTTGTGCATGATGTGCCCTCTGTAATGACATATTGTTGGTGTTTTTTGCTCTTTGTCATATAGGCTTACTGCTGAAGGACAAGATTTCTTTACATCGTGTGATGAGGTTTATGATAGTTTTGATGCTATGGGTTTGCAAGAAAACCTGCTGAGGGGCATCTATGCTTATGGTACGTGGATGATCTCATTTTTGATCAGGGATTTGATTGATCGCTGTACAAGTGTTACTTTTTTGTTTTGTTGTTTTTTCAATTGTGTTTGAAATTGTGCTCCAATTTTCAGGTTTTGAGAAACCTTCTGCGATTCAGCAGAGAGGTATTGTCCCATTCACTAAAGGACTTGATGTGATCCAACAAGCTCAGTCCGGGACTGGAAAGACCGCAACCTTCTGTTCTGGTATCTTGCAACAGCTTGACTACAGCTTGGTAGACTGTCAAGCTTTGGTTCTGGCTCCCACCCGTGAGCTTGCTCAGCAAATTGAAAAGGTCATGCGTGCACTTGGTGACTATCTTGGTGTTAAGGTCCATGCTTGTGTTGGAGGAACAAGTGTCCGTGAGGACCAACGTATATTGTCTGCTGGTGTTCATGTTGTTGTGGGGACACCTGGACGTGTTTTTGATATGCTTAGAAGACAATCTCTTCGAGCTGATTACATTAAAATGTTTGTGTTGGATGAGGCTGATGAGATGCTTTCAAGGGGGTTCAAGGACCAGGTACCTTTTTTAATTTTAGTTTCATTATTTTTCGTAAGGGTATAAGTACGTACAAGCATAATCTGTTTAGTGTTTCCTCGCTGTGATCATAGTAGTTTCTTGATGATGACGAAAAATGATCTGAATGGCTGTTCAGAGTCTGGTACTTTGAGAAATTGAATGATGTTTATGATAAAAACTGCCTGATTGATTTTTATCTGTCTGTCTGTAGATCTATGATATTTTCCAGATGCTTCCGGGAAAGGTCCAAGTTGGTGTTTTCTCTGCTACAATGCCACCAGAGGCCCTAGAGATCACAAGGAAGTTCATGAACAAGCCTGTAAGAATCTTGGTGAAACGTGATGAGCTAACCTTGGAAGGTATCAAACAGTTTTACGTCAACGTTGAAAAGAAGAGTGGAAACTTGAAACTCTATGTGACCTATACGAGACTCTTGCCATTACTCAGAGTGTCATCTTTGTCAACACCCGTCGCAAGGTCGATTGGCTTACCGACAAAATGAGGAGCAGGGACCACACAGTCTCAGCAACTCACGGAGACATGGACCAGAACACCGTGACATCATCATGCGGGAATTCCGTTCCGGTTCCTCTCGTGTCCTGATCACCACTGACCTTCTGGCCAGAGGTATTGATGTGCAGCAGGTTTCCCTTGTGATAAACTATGATTTACCCACTCAGCCTGAAAACTACCTTCACCGTATCGGTCGTAGTGGACGTTTTGGAAGGAAGGGTGTGTCCATCAACTTTGTGACTAAAGATGATGAGAGAATGTTGGCTGACATCCAGAGGTTTTACAATGTCGTTATCGAAGAGCTCCCCTCAAATGTTGCTGATCTCCTTTGAAGACATTGTTCTTGATTAGCCTCGAATCGCACTGTTAATGGTTTTTCCATTTTTGGTTTTTGTCGACTCTGTCTTTTTGTTATAGATTCACATTTAACTTTTGTTTGGGTTCCCTTTTCAATGTCCAAGTTATTCGAAAATTATAAATTTGCTATTTGTGTCGCATTCTAATGCATCATTCCAACGTGTGTCAAAGCGAATTCGTATGTGGTTCATGTCACTACATTTATTTTAGAATGGATCTTTTATCAAAATTACGTAATTTTGAATTTGTTTTGCTTTATCTGAATCCGCTCCAAGCATTGCCATAGAAAAAATGAGAACGTGGGTATCATAACATACCCATCTAGCTCTATAAGTGTATGTCTGCAGTTAGAGGATGGAACATCATTTTCATTTATGTTTTTTTCGATTGTGACTTGTGAATCAGATTATGACAAATGGGTCTGTATTTATTGGTGAATCTCAACAACAGTCTTGAGATGTATTGTTTGAATAATCATATCTGTATTGGATCTGTGTATGGTGATTACCAATACGACTTCACTGGTGCATCAGGTTGTCCCTATTAGTAGAATAATCACTTGCACACCTGAGCTGGTGTGTGGTGTACTAACTATTAAACAAAATCCATTTCAAAACATAAACCTCTCAGGAATATAATCTTACTACGAATCAATCTGAACATAAAATGTACTTCAAGTACAGACAATCACATCATTAGGATGGTGTCCCAACTCCTAACGGTTAAAACATATTTATAAATGTTTTAGGTTTTAGACAGTGTTTCTAAATGAATTAGATAGGTGATCGTAGCTAATCATTAGATATTTTCAAAATATATAATAACGAGATATTTATTATTTATTTTTTGATAAAAATCGACAATCGCTTTATTATCTGATAAATACGTTCTTTGGATATATTCTTACCTGCGTACCAATGAGGCTAACTCTACCAAAGATGCTTGGATTCCTAGTTCTACTTGATCTTAGTAATGAAGCTTTATGACTATTTTTTTACTTGGGTATGTTGTTTTTTCTTGTTTTTATGTTCTTTAAATATATTTTTAATTATCAAAATATAGTATTTTTTCCGATTTCAATAAAATCTCTACGCTGCTACTCCTTTTTCACATATAATAAGGATTTACTGTCACCAATTCCGTGTCATCACATTTTTTACCAATTTAAATTCAAATTTCCCATATAGGAAAAATTCCTATTATACATTAACGAAAATGAAATATGGCAGCATTAAAATATTAAACAAACATAAATGTCAAATTAAATACTCATTCTAATCACTTAATTATTATTCCCTCCGTCCCATTTTGAGTGTCCAATTGAGAACTTTCACGGTTTTTAAGAAAATTGAAAAATGTGAGATAAAAAGTAAGAAAGAGAATGAGTGGGATAAAAAGTATGAAAGATGGTGTAAATATAAAGGTAAAAAAGTATCTATTTTAGGAAATGAGAAGATCATTTTGGGACATCCAAAAAAAAATGGGACACTCATAATGAGACGGAGGGAGTAATAAATAATAATAATTAAATGGGTTAATTACAGATGACCATCCATATAATATGCCATATTCCATGCCACCACCTCTATATTGTAATATTACATTCGACCACCTTTATAATTAAAAACTTTCCGAAGAACCACCTCAGTTAACGGCGGTTAACGGAGAGGTGGTTAAATGGAAACAAAATTGATTATAAAAGTGGCGAAGTGGAAACATATTTATTATAGAGGTGGTGTATTGTAATAAAAATACTATTATTATATTAAAAAATTAATATTTAACGGTAACGATGACAGTACAGTGCGTGGGTGGTTGATTGGAAATTTTATACTTATAAGAGTGGTGGAATGTATTATTACAATATAGAGGTGATTTGGTGGAATATAGCATATTATACGGGTGGTTATCCGTAATTAACCCTAATTAAATTATCGCATCTCGATGTTAACTGCTGAGCTAAGCATAAGCATAAAGCCTTCAAACGAGTCACGACAAACTCGCCGACGCCATCACCGAATCGTCTTCTCTCGACTCCATCAAATTCAATCTCTCATCTCATCATCGATTGTTGACTCTTCTTCAATTCCACCAAATGACGATTTCCGACGCCGACTCCGCACCCGATCCTACCACCGCCTCATCTCTCCGCGACGAACCACCACCACTACTACTAGCAACAACAACAGCAACGACGCAGATCATCCTCCTCCGCCTCCGTGTTCAGTAGATCCTAATTTCAACGACCATCGTCATTTGGCGAGTACTTTCCGACCTTCGTTTCCTGCTCATCGACACGTTAGAGAGAGTCCACTGAGCTCTGATGCTATTTTCAAACAGGTGGATTTTTATCTATTGACTTTATTGTTTGACTAGTTGTAGTAAGTTAATCTGTTGACTGTTTGTTGTTGTAGAGTCATGCAGGTTTGCTGAATTTATGTATAATTGTGCTTATTGCCATTAACAGCAGGCTCATCATTGAAAATCTTATGAAGGTTCGTTTGTTGGTTATGAGTCAACTGCGCTGTTTAGTTGGTTTAATTTGTTTTAGGAATGGTTGACTTATTGGTTGTTTGACTTGTGTTGCAGTATGGTTTGTTGATAAGGGCTGGCTTTTGGTTTAGCTCGAGATCATTGCGTGATTGGCCTCTTCTCATGTGTTGGTCAGGATTTTCTCTTTACTCTTTTTTTGCTGCTGTTGTTGACTTGTTGTTGCAATCTTGCCTTTTTTAGACGTAATTTATTATTAACATGCAATTCAAAACCGTTATTGTTATGTTTTACCAACCCCAGCCATGTGAATGGCCTTTTACCAGAATTTCCATGTATATGTATACTGTTGGAAGGTTATATATTTAGGTGGTTTGTAATATAATAAATTTGGGATTTTGTCTGCAGCCTGACTCTTCCAGTATTTCCTTTCGCTGCCTTTTTGGTCGAAAAGATGGCATTGAAGAACTGTATATCTGATTGCGTAAGTGACTCAATCAATATTTAACTAGAAGCAATGCAAAAAATTCCTTCTATTCATGTATTTAGTGAACATAGATATTACACTCTAGATGTAATATTACTCCCATTAACTTTTTATGCTTCTCAATGGACTTTGATTCATCAGAGAATCCATTTCCTATATTTAGGAAATTTGCCTGAAATGCTTGTAATTATAGTTCCCCATTTCATATGTTATTCTGCAAATAAACAATTAGAGCAGGTTATCAACCTAAGCGGATACTAGAGTATGGGTGTTTAATTTGATTTTTCGATTAAATGCATGCAGATGGTTGTCTGGCTCCATATCATCATTTCAACTGGTGCTGTTTTGTATCCTGTCTCGGTGATTCTTATGTCCGTAAGCGTTTTATACATTTTAACTTTATGTAGTTAATAGATATCAGCTTTCATAGAAAATGTCATTTTCCTTGTATTAACACAGTTTTGATATGAACTATTTTTAAACAACCAACCAATACGGGTGTTGTCTTTAATGTTTCAGTTGTTTCCTTCAATACAGCACATAACCTATTTGACACTTAACTGTAAATGTTCAATAGATAGAGTGATTTCAAAGTCATACATAGAACTACTCACCAAACAATTAAATATGGGTTACCTGGTTTCTCATACCAAATTGTCCCCGGAGCAGAATTTTGCCTAACTAGTTTTATAATTGACAATAGTTTTGTAACTTATTTTCTTCGAACTGTATATTTTGTCTAACTATTAGTTCTCGGTTATATTCCTCCCTCATTTTTTCGCGTATAAACGTTGTGCAAATAACCATTGTTGTTACATAAGTACAAGGTGTTCCTTTGTACAGGTGTGATTCTGCTGTTCAGTCCGGTGTTGTTTTGATGCTCTTCACTTGTATCGTGTGGTTGAAATTGGTCTCGTACGCACATACCAGTTACGATATGCGAGTTCTTAGCAAATCTGGATCAAAGGTATTTGCTGACCCTATTTTCAATTATTTTTCCTTTTAATAATTACCTTTTCCAGTGCAACTAGTTATGTGCATCAAGCTGTTATTTACTTCTTTCCTTGTATGAACATGCAAGCTCACAAAGGAAAATAATTTAACTTGCTGTCTGTGCTGATGATTTGCCGCATTGTAGGATGGTATCGAGATTGATTACAAAGGGAGCGTCAATTTGAAAAGTTTGGCATACTTTATGGTTGCTCCTACTCTATGTTATCAGGTAAATCATTTATACTCTGGTGAACCTTGGATCTTTACTATCTAGCCTCCTCTTGTAACTCTTTAAACTAAGTATCTATGATATTTTCCATGGCATGCAGCCTAGCTATCCCCGGACATCCAGTATACGCAAAAGATGGGTGCTTCGACAAGTTATCAAGTTAGTGATATTTACAGGACTGATGGGATTTATTGTAGAGCAGGTAGCCTTGAAAAATCATTTGTCTTGATTTGGTGGTCAATAATGTACAGACTTATAACGTAATGATCTAATGACCTCTTATGCAGTATATCAATCCCATTGTTCAGAACTCTCAACATCCTTTGAAAGGGAATCTTTTGTATGCCATCGAAAGAATTCTGAAGCTCTCAGTCCCAACATTATATGTTTGGCTCTGCATGTTTTACTGTTTCTTTCACCTCTGGTGCGGTTCCCTTCTTGCTAAGGTCGTTATATTGACGATATAAGTATCTTGTAAATGCTGTTGAATGTCCATAACCTTTCATCAAAAGTCTTTTGTAATTTCTATAGGTTAAATATTCTAGCTGAACTTCTTTGCTTTGGTGACCGTGAGTTTTACAAGGACTGGTGGAACGCAAAAACAGTGGAGGAGGTTTGCTTTTGATGCCTTAGTATACTACTTGGCCAACTGCCTTCATAAATTCTAACTGATCTTGGTCGAATTTTTTTGTCTGCATATGCTGCTGGCTTCAGTATTGGAGGATGTGGAATATGGTACATACTACTTCCCTATGTGAATTTTATATTGCAATGGAAATGCTTGTATTTGCCATTAGCAGATATTTTACTGTTTATATACTCATTTAAGACACTTTGAAGACTTTATTTTCTGAAAATAGTTCTGAGAACCTAACAATTTGATACGTGCTTCATAGCCATACTTGACTTTCTAATCATTGTCTTTTATCTGTAATAAATCATCTCACGTGAAATGTAATTTTTAGCCAGTAATCATTAAATGCACAGAAAATGATGAAATTGCTGTACACTACACTCCATACGCTAGTGTTGTGGTTGCTAGTATTTTCCCTTGAAATTTGATTCCAGAAACTTTCAAACTTGTAGTTGCTAAATAAACAACTAAGAGAAATAGCTGTCACCTCGAATCTACTTTAGTTGTATGCATTTTTGAATGAGTTATGTCGTTCATTAAGATCTACCAGGATGAACTATATCTTGATGTCTTACATCTAAATTATGTGCAGCCGGTTCATAAATGGATGGTTCGGCACCTTTATTTTCCCTGCTTACGGTTTGGAATCTCAAAGGTGATTGTCTTTCGTCACTGATTTTGATGCTCAATACTAATAAACGGCTTATGTGTAACACTGCGTTTGTGTAACTTGTTCATCAATTTTTCAGAACTCTTTTGAACTTTGAAGTCAACTTGATTCAATGTTTTGACTCGTTTACTCATGGTCCAGGGACTTACCGTTATAATTGTATTTTTCGCATCGGCCGCTTTCCATGAGGTAATTGTATTTTTAGTGCATTTATTACATCACTAGTTTAAATATTTGTAGTGCATGTACTTGCACAACACAATCTTTAATTATTGGACTGCACTTTTTTCGTAATCAATAACATTTAATTTATTATTTCATCATTTGTAAATTTTTAAGTAAAAGTATTATGATATATGACTTTTACAACTTGCTTTTCCTAACCTCCAAACTTATACGCCGATTGTTCTGGGTTGATACTACAGTTATGCATTGCTGTCCCTTGTCACATATTCAAATTGTGGGCGTTCATGGGAATAATGTTACAGGTAAGTGTTTCTCGGAGAACATTTTTGTTGTAGCTAAAAACATGTGTAGGATCTAAGCAAAGATACAATGAAGTGCTAAATAAAACTAAGAGAAAGCTGTCACCCCGAATACACTTTAGTTGTACGGTCTCTTAAGTCATACGTAAAACATGTGTATATGATCTTGGTAAAGATACAAGGACAAAATAAAGTACCCTGTGAACTCCATTTGTCACGGAGTTATAGTATCTAAATCTCTCCTATCATCACAATACATGAACAATGTTGCGACAAATGTTTGGTGATTTTAATATGCTTTTCATATCGCAAAAAAGTGCATAGCACACCATCTATATACATCATTGTAATTTTACATATGCTGTGTTGAATTAGGTACCTTTGGTCCTGCTTACAAATTACTTGCAAAAGAAGTTCAGAAACTCCATGGTAAGTGTTTTTGTCATTGTAGTTTGGCTTAGGTTTGCTCATATGAATGTCACGATAGATTATAAAGCGCCCTTTTACACGGACTGTGACATAGCTTATAACCAGCTTGGGAGTTAGGACTTCATGTGCAGACAAGATTGCATACTTCCGACCTTTCCCTAATATTCGTTATGCGTCTTTTTTCCAGGTAGGAAATGTGGTGTTTTGGCTCTTTTTCAGCATACTTGGACAACCAATGTGTCTGCTCTTGTATTACCACGACGTCATGAACCGAAGAGGAAAGCTAATGTAACATTTTCAACTATAACTTTCCTGAGTGTTGAGTGAGGTCACCATGGCTGCAGCGGGATGTGTAGCATCTGTAATCCAATTTGTAATATGTAGCTATTTCGGCATGGGTGCTTCAGCAATATTTTAATACAAAGACGATGAAGTAAAAAAGTTAAGGTTTCTGAACATTGAAAACACATAAAATCATGAAAATGTGCTGAAAGGTTCGCTTTTGCCTGTAAACCTTGTCGCTGTTTGCAACGCCAGTTTGTTTTCTGCTGATTTACACCAAACAATTCATAATCACTTCCCATCTGATCATTATAAATTGAAGGTTAAATTTTTTGGAAAAACATATGTTTGGTTCTACCGGATTGATTATTTGCGTTATTTCGTCCACCTATAATCGTTTACATTTTGACAAATTAATCCACTATACACAACAGGTAGTAGTTTTTGCAAATTTAATTCAATTCGCATTACAGAAGCAATTAATCTCTTGCACTTCAAGTCCTTGAATCATTCTTGA
This sequence comes from Sedum album, assembly GCA_006409495.1. NCBI lineage: Eukaryota > Viridiplantae > Streptophyta > Magnoliopsida > Saxifragales > Crassulaceae > Sedum > Sedum album. The sequence goes on along the minus strand of QZGG01000357.1, from coordinate 116,655 downwards.
GTACACACGTCATCAGAAGTCAGTAAAGATAATATCAAAATATTTTTCAAATATATATGAATGTTGGGGTTGTATCATGTGGAACCCCCACCTTTTCATGGATCCATGGATCCCCCTTTGCAGCCGTTGATTGCATTCACTATTTGCATTTTGGACGCACCAGATTGTGCCAGCGCATTAATGAGCATGTGCAACTCACGTATGCATTTCAAAAATGCAAACACGTGGCACAATCTGGTGCATCCAAAATGCAAACAGTAAATGCAATCAATGGCTGCAAAAGGGGATCCATGGATCCATAAAAAGGTGGGGGTTCCACATGATACTTTCCCTATGAATGTTTATTAAGAATATATTTTGATAAATTTAATATAGTAAAACGTAACAAACGTTAACTATTTCCAATTTGTAACGATTTTCTACCTCTTTTAATTAGCAGATTGTGATAATCGAATATTTTTGTATCTGAAATCATATTGAGCCGGCCCAACAAAAGCCCAAATCCAACCCGTCGCCAACCTCGATCGCTGATCGTAGAAGAGGATCAGATTTCGAGGCATCTTCGATTCTGCAGATTCCGATCCGCACCTCAATCAAACAATCTTCGCTTCAGCTCTGCTAACCCACTTCATTTGTCTTCGATTTGGTACGATTCCATTCCACAATGGACACCACGGCACTCAATTTCACCGACTTCCCAGAAGACGTGCAGCTCTGCATCTTATCATTTCTAACCCCATCCGACATCTTCACCTTCGCCTGCACATCCAATTACTCCGCCAATCTCTGCCGCACCGACAAGAAACTCTGGTACGTTATGTGTGATCGTCGATGGGGTTCGAAAACACATATCAAGAAATGGGGAGGTGGTAAAGTCTCTTACAAATTGCTGTACAGGACTTTGAATGAGTGGGAGGATCTGATCGGATTCTGGAGACGGAGTGGTCAAGGACAGGTTGAATCGCCGGGTTTGGTTATGTTTGAATGGGGGGTTTCGTATTTGTGTGGGTTTAGGGTTTCTCCGGGGAGGGATGGGAGTTATGGGGTGGTCAAAGCTCCGTTTTTGATGATGGGGTTGGGTGAAGATGGTCAAGTTGTGAACTTGCTTGATCCGGAAGGGAGATGTGAGTTGGGTGGTGGAGATGTGTTTGATTTTGGGAAATTAGGGTTTGTGGATAGTGATTTGATTTCGGTTAATGTGAGTTTTATGGGTAGGAATCATTTTGTTGTGGAGGAGAATTTAACGCGCCTTGTGAATTCGAATTTGATGTTTAGCGGTAAGAAAAAGAATAGGATTAGTAGGAGTTCGAGTTCTGGAAGTATGAAGTTTGAGGATGAGGAGGATGTGGGAGGTGACGGAGGATTTGTAGGGTCGCCGGGTAGCTTTCCGGATAGGATGATGTTGGATATTTATCAGTATTTTGCGAATAGGACTAGTCCCGTTAGTGATAGGACGACAAGGAGGCAAAGAAGGAAGGAGAAGGAGAGAAGGAAATGGGGAGCGGAGCATTTTGTCAAGATTGTGCATTGCTCGCCTACACATGATAGGCCGCTTCAGGGGCTATGGAAGGTCCATTTTTCTTTTTTAACATTATTGGATTTTCTTGGCCATTTTCAGTTGTGTATCATATTTGATGCTTGTTCAAATTAAAATATTGATTTTGTGCTGATTTGCCTGTTTATCTCCTTCATTTCGAGAGAACTTGGGATGAACCTTTGATGCTACCAGGACATTGTGAACTTTTGTCAAAGGCATCGTTGGATGTGATGGGCAGTTTTTATTGGTCAAGTGTTGAGAACTTTGGCAGAAGTTTGAGGTTATAATGTTGGATCCTAGATGATTTAAGATATGCAAAACAATTTGTGTTTGCATCTGATTCGATCTTGATCTGTGCCCAAACCTTATGTTATGATTTATTAATAGACAGACACACATTTTTGTTTAGTGATAGTAGCAATGTTTTTGCGAATTTTTTGGAGGTAAATATTCTTTGTTAAGTGGCAAGAACTTTGCTTTTATATTGGATATTGCTGGATGAAGTTGTGTCTAGAAAATAGGGCTTGCCACATCGGTGCTGGTACTCTATATGAATTTGTAAATGAAATTGGGATACGTTGTCATTATATTTTTAAAATGTATGTGTGCTGAGAAATTTTTCCATGAGAAATTAGAGAATTGTTTTAATTTTGTTGATGATTCAGCTCAAGTCTGCTTTACTTGCTTCTGTAGGGAATAAGCGACGATGATACGAGTTTGGACTTTTACCTTGTCGCATATGATGACATCGGCGGTGTGACATGCAGAAGGGTGAGAGACTCGTGCACTCCTTTATCAAACTACTCCCCTGTATTTTGGACGTCTAGCAACACTTTCATAGAGTCTCCGCTCTCTTCTGAAGAAGAATATATATACGGAAGTCGGATACATCTTCGACCATCTGTGGCAGAAAACTATTCGAATGGGCTTGTCCATATTTCATCCAATGAGCCAGTCTCGCGCATCATGTACATCAACTCAAGTTATGATCTGATGATCCCAAACCTTACTACCTACTCCAGGGAAGTGGAAGGAAGGATCTGGCAGTATATGAATGGAACTTTTGGATTTGGGTTTATGCGCGATAGCTTCATCGTTGATTTGAGGCACATAGCCCAAGATGGCCGCCTTCTTGATGTTATCACGCTTAGTGCCCAGTGACATCTGACCACATGTACAGAAAAGTATATGAAGGAATTGGCTCGATTCCTTCTTTGACAGATTATTTTCATTTGCAGATTTGTTGATATTGAATTTGATAAATTAGCAGGTTTCATTTCATATCATTCCAACTTCAAAACTTGTACAATTCTAATGTTATGTTATATTGCAAGTTTAGAAATTTAATGTAAATATCTTCAAATCCACTCTGCCTTATGTTATCAAAACTTCAAAAGTGGAATATAAATATTGAAAGTGGATATGAAATGAACATGAAACCCTTTATTCTTCAATTTCTAAAAAATCATGAAAAAAATGAGATCAATCAGGGGCGTGTCAACCATTTTAGTAACCTCAAGCAAACTAAGATTCCGAAATGATACGGTTTATAACATTATTTTTGAATAAAATGACGTCGTTTTATAACGGAATTTATGCTTCTGTTTCTGACAGCTTTGTATCTGATTTAGAAAAGATTTGGAACACAACGTGCAGGTGGAGAAGTTAATAGACAGTTCAAAACAGGTCTGCTACAGCTATGTATACAAACAGCACATTTTACATCTAAGGGCAATTTCGTCATTTACTAACTGGCAAAACATATAAAAGGGGAAATCATTCTTCATTCTTTTTTCATCATTTTCAAATATTCAACCCGAAATCAATCGGTCAGGTTCGATTCTTCCCAAATTCAAACCCGAGAAAATCATTCCGATGGCCGACTTCTCATCTTCCGCCGCTGCCGCCGGTGAGACCAACACCTTACCGCACTTCCCGTTGACATTAGTCAACGTTAATTAATTCGAATTGAATTTAAATTTCCTTTGTTTTGGTTGCAGCGAAGTTGACGGCATCGAGCCTGATCGACAAGGCTAAGGGCAAAATCGATGCTGCGCTTCACTTCCGGAGAGACTCATGAAAAGCAGGTTGATATTGATGAACAGAAGGCGTTGGATGATGTGAAGGTGCCAAATGTGTTTGATCGGGTTAAGACAGGGATTGAGACTTTTGCTGAAACTGTTTCTGCCAAAAGGTTTGCTCATTCAAATCCATATTTTATAATATTGTTTTTTGCAAAGAGGAGTTGTTTTGATCGTTTTTTAAATGGTATGTTGGTTGTTATTTGTAGTGATGAAATTACTGCCGATGTGAAGGAAAAATTCCACGGCATTGCAGGTTTGTCATTTAATATTTTTATACAACTCTTTTTGTTGTGGCGGTGGTTTGCTAGCTGCGATCATATGTCTGAATTTTCGGTAATTATTTCCTATGAGCAGCTAAATAGTTCTTGTGAGTAGTTGTGACCAAGTACCTTTCCTAGTGCTGTTTGTTACTGTTATATGTGTTGCGTGTATTTTGGTTAGTCAAAATCTTTTTGTGTATTGGTGAGTAAGATGAGTTGATGTTCCGTTAGGGTATGTTTTTGAGATTTATATGACTTATTTATGAACAATTACTATGAATCAGAGCATCATCAATGTTAGGAGTTTAATCTGGTGTTAGAATCCTAGGCGGCATTTGGTATATAGAAATCTTGAGGGATGGAATCAAAGAGAATTTATTTTGTGTATTGTTATTGAAAGTGGAAATATAGTAAAAGATTAGGATAAAATGTAGCTCTTCTTTCAGAGTTCGAAAATATGCGTTGTTGTTTGAGATTGGTTTATCATTGTTTGATCTTAATTTTGATTCAAATTATGATACCAAATGCTGATTGTTGAAAGAAACACTAATTTAAATTTCAAATGTCAATCTGATTTTTAAGATATTCAATTATTGTTCATAATGTAAGTTCTCTATTATAGGTGATGTAAAGGTTGACGAAGGCTTGTCACTCATTCACGATAAAGAAACACATGGAACAAGCAAGGACATTAATGAAGACACTCCCATTGATGCAGTGAAAGCCCCAAATGTTTTTCAGCGTGCAAAAGAAGAAGTTGAGGCCCTTGTCGTAATCGTTCATCCCACAGAAGATTCATCCTCGAACACCGAAGAAGGTGGTTTCCGCGCCTTCATTGCCAAGCTGCTAGAGAAAATATGTCATCCTTGGGACTCAAAGAAAGATGAATCAAAATCTGATTAAATACTAATTTCCAATTGACTCTTCTTCAGCTAATGACTATGTCAAAGGTATGCATTGAGGTGGAATTGTGGATCCAAAGGCCTTAAATATTGAATTTGTTAATAACTATTTGTTCAATTTCTTGGTGTGATGTTTGGAACGGGCTTCAAAAAGTTTTACATGAAAATTTGTGAAGTATTTGTTGTGTAAATCTTATCATTACTGACCTTTCAACAATTTGTGAAGTTTTTTATATTTCAGTGATCTTATTTTTGTTGAGCTTTTAATCTTGAGAGTAAATTACTGTAAACCACCTTTATATTGGGTGTCTTTTGACAAAACTACCTCTATAAAAAATATTTACTTAATAACACCTTTATACTATAATTTATTGCCAAAACACACCTTTTGTTAAAATTACTTAAAACCACCTATATATTAATCACATTTTCATAAAACCACCTCTATACATATTACTTAAAACCACCTATATATTAATCACATTTTCATAAAACCACCTATATACATATTATTTAGAAGAAAAAATTACTTAAAACCACCTTTATGTTTGGTGTATTTTGACAAAAACACCTATATATAAATTATTTTCTGCAAACCACCAGTATACTATCTTTATTGTCCGAATACACATTTAGTTAACAGTGTTAAGTTTTCTGTTAAAACTTTATTTAAATATATCTAAACAACACAAAACATAGAAAAAATGAAATTACTAAAATAACATCAAATGCATATCCAACCTCCGATGCATATTCAACTTCCTGACCACACAAATTCATAACAATCAAATTCATCTCATCATCACGAGTACATACATAGTATCAACCAGGTTAAAAATAATGTACTAATTTTACCAAGAAAATTTTTTCATTGACAATTGCATTACTCACTCCACTGCCAGTTTGTGTTAGAGTCTCTGAACTTTCTAAATAATATGTATATAGATAGTTTTATGAAAATGTGATTAATATATAGGTGGTTTTAAGTAATATGTATATAGGTGGTTGTATGAAAATGTGATTAATATATAGATGGTTTTAAGTAATTTTAATAAAAGGTGTGTTTTGGCAATAAATTATAGTATAAAGGTGTTATTAAGTAAATATTTTTTATAGAGGTGGTTTTGTCAAAAGACACCCAATATAAAGGTGGTTTAAAGTAATTTACTCTAATCTTGATGTTTGCTCTCATATCATCTGCGTAGCAACCTTCGTTTTTTCTGTATCGATCTTACGAATTGGGCAATGTGAACTAAATAAATATATGAAAAAACACAACATGTCACCAAAATTATTTAAAACATTTGTCTCACGTTCCAAATCCTCTATCATAAATACAATGCAGACTTTATTTTGTGTTTTATTTCCAAACCGAATATATAACCTAAAATCAAAAAATCTGAAAAACATTGGACAAAAATTCGATGAACTATCGAGTGTTTATTTTACATTATTCAAATTATCGATCATCCTCATATGTAATTGTTTACATTAAATTATACGAATGAATCACTCTCATTTTAGAAATGTAACTACACTATATTCCATGAAGTTTTTACTAAAAAATGTTTCCATAGAGTTACAATTCTAAATCCTTTTTATTGATTTAATTAAGTGTTTTGGTACAATGAAATTCATCCACATTTCCCAATAAAAAAATCAATACGATCAGAAAATTAAATGAGTTTTTCCTCGGTAAAAATGAATTAAAATTAAAAAATTAAAAAGAGTAACGAAAATCTGATGTAAATATGTAAATATTTGACACACGTGCGAGTCAAAAAGAGTAATAAAACCTCGTACAAATTTCAACGCTTTGCTATTTTGTTGGAAAACATTAGATTTTGACAGCAAAGCACGCACGATTCTCACAAGAGTGAATTTAGTCCTCATTCATCCCTTAATACTCTACGCCTCTTCAATTTCGAAACCCCAACAACCCCAACCCACCTATAAATACGTATCATCTTACCCATTCACAATTCGCCGCAAACAGTCAATCTTCTGTTTTTTGTCATCTTTCTCATTCGCAGCAGCAGCAGCTAAAACAACTCAGTCATCATGAGCCAAAACGAAGTTGCAGGTATGACCCATTTCAGTTCAGTCACTTAGACACATTTTGGTTTGGATTAAGTTTTGAAGGTTAATAATATTGATGGGTTTTTGTGCAGAGTTGAGCCAGGAGCAGAAGGATCAACTTGTTCAGGTTCTCAGGGAAAAGATTGTGACAATTGAAAGAGACCCTGAAAAGGTTCTCGCTAGTCTAAACCCTGATGTCAGGAAGCGTGTCGAAAAGCTCCAAGAAATCCAGGTAACCTTGTTCATCTAGTCATCTTGCCGGATAGATTTTGTGAAGTTTTTCATATCTAAAATGTTTATGTTTGTCGTCACAGAAAAAACATGATGACTTTGAGGAGAAATTTGATGAGGAAAGGAAAGCACTTGAAGCCAAATATGAAAAGCTTTACCAGCCATTGTACGCAGAGCGTTCCGACATTGTTACTGGCAATGTTGAAGTTGAAGGTGTTGAAAAATCAGAACAGAAGGGAGTGCCTGAGTTCTGGCTCAATGTCTTCAAGGCAAATGCTGTACTAGCTCAGGAAATTTCTAACCGTGACGAAGGAGCGTTGAAGTATCTTAAAGACATTAAGTGGTCTGAGACTGATGAACCAAAGGGTTTCAAGATTGAATTCTTCTTTGACACTAATCCTTACTTCAAGAACACTGTCCTTACCAAAACTTACCAAATGGTAGACGAGGATGAACTCGAGAAGGCAGTAGGGTAAGAACACTCTTTAAGTCCTCTTTGTTTCAACCATTACTGGAAAATATTTTGGATCTTTCACTAAAATAAATTCATAACACAGGACTGATATTGAATGGTATGATGGAAAAGACTTGACAAAGAAACTCATTACTAAGAAACCCAAGAAAGGAGCAAAGGATGACAAGCCTGTTACTAAGTTGAAAGATTGTGACAGTTTCTTCAACTTTTTCAAGCCTCCTACAGTTCCTGAAAATGTAGAAGAGCTTGACGAAGAAGTTGTAAGTATTCTGTTCTACAACATAATTATTTGCGAGGTATTCCTCTTTGCTTTTACGATCTAAATATAAATTTATTCATAAAACTTTCAGGCTGAAGATCTTGAGATGCAGATGGAGCAAGATTATGATATTGGGTAAGCCATTAATATCTTTCTGATCTTGATAGCGTATTCATATGTGTTCTGCTTGTGCTAAGAATTGTTTGAACATGTAATAGGTCAACTATCCGTGATGATATCATCCCTCATGCTGTTTCCTGGTTCACTGGTGAGGCTTCTAATGATGATGACGATATCATCCTAGTTAACGATGAAGATGAGGACAGTGAAGAGGATGAGGACGAAGAGGAAGCCAAAGCTGCTGAGAATTAAGTCAAAGATTTACTAAGGGGGTATACTTACTAAGGGAGTATACTTTGGAGGAAGACACAGTTACAAGGATTATACAATGAACTTCACTATTCTTTGATTTTTTGTTTGAGTTTGTGATGTTTGTCTTGTTTTTGAGGGAACACAAAGCAGTTATGCTTATTTTTGTTAAAGTTTCAGTCAAGCAATAACAATAAAAACATTTTTTTGATATATTTTGTTCAATGTTTCATCTCATACCTTTTTAAACCTGTACATACCCACTGCCAAAAAGCTAAGTTTATCAGGAGTAACCTCAGCTGCAGCAGCATCAAATTAAAATGTGATGGGACTTGAAAACCATGCTAAAACTTCAGTAGTGGGGAACAGCAAGCAAGATATCATAAGAACAATACATGATTTTTTTAGCAGTCCTTTTTTATAACTAGGTCTTAATCTCCTGGTTGCCTCAGTTTTAATAGTTTCTCAGGCATTGTTACCATTTTACTTGAGCTACAGTTTAGCCACAGATAGATCAAACCCTGAACCAGCAATAGAAGAACTTGGTGTGCTTGATTTTAATGATATAGTTGCCAATGGGGAAAGAGAATATCATGAGGATGGGAGTGGCCTTGAAAATGGCCGAGCTTCCACAGTTTATGCCTTTATGGAGACAAACATCAGCATTTCGAAAATTGAGACAAATATCAATACTTCAGAGATATATCATCAGGTCAATATTGTTTTTGCTGTTTACTCTTACATGATGCTTGTGAATATAATACCTGAGATGTGTTTACATAAACAACATTGTACAACAAGAAATAAGAAATCATGAAACCGGCATGCATTGATGTAGCTGAGGTAACAACATTGGAAGCTACACTACATTTTTGTATGTTAATTTAGGGAAGGGATCTTGTTTGCTCAACACAGCGACTTTGCTCTTGTGTGCAAAATAGCCTTTTACGAGGTCTTTGTATATTAGGTTTGCAATTATGCACTCCACCTACAAGTATAACATTGTAGTTGAGCTCAGAGTTCACTGTAATAATCAAAATGGAGGAAAGGGAGTTTTAAAGGGATGGTGGATAAGTACCTCATCAACATCCATGTCCATGTCTAGCCATTTTAGTGCTTTAACAATTACTTCTAACCTTACTTGGTGAGCTTTGCTTGGATCCTTTTGTTTTTGAATAATGTAACTGAACATAAATTGGAGTTTTAAACAATGAACAACTATGAGGTATGAGCTAATGCATGTGATGGTGGTTCATTATTAATCTTACATCTTTTTAATCAGCCTTCGGTATACTTGAAGCTCTAGCTTCTCCAGTACAAGGTAGACACCTGATCTCAGAAACCTGAACAATAACAATATCCAGCAATTATGAGATATTCCCAATTTCTTTGCAAGAGGGTGTAATAGGATTTGGAATAATGTACCTGTCTTCATGTTCTTGGAGAGCTTGTCGCAGAAGCCGCAGATCGCCTCTTCGAAGTGCCAGCACAACATCCCTATACTGTGGAAGTAAATACATCAAACCTCAAGTTAAAAATGACCACACCCACTGGACTCAAGCAGATTTGGTTACAAACATAATATAGAACTTATAATATATGACCAAACCAAACCATGCTTGAAATATCCAGGCTAAAAGCAAGGAGTAAGATAGTTTATTTTTGACAATAACTTTGCTGACCCACTGCACTAAAAAAGAATACAGCATTACGTTACCTCAACCAGGTTATGCCTCTGCAGAAGCCAATCGCTAGGTAGAACACCAATTGAGAGTTTTACAGGTATCAAATACTTTAGGATCATCCTAATTCAAAGTAAAAAATGGAATAAACATTACTTATCGACAAGCAGTATCTTAAACACCATAGTCATCTAAATATTCTCAAAAGAACTATTCTCACCAGTTACAACATTCTGTAGCAAAGTTTAGCAGTCTCTGATCAACAATGTTATTTAAACAGCTAACCGTACATATAATACTTGCATTCACAATATTTGCTAAAATACATCTGAACGTTTTCATAAACCCAAAGCAACCTATTTATTAGGACACAACAGCCTGCTTGCATAATCTTACTTATCTATTTAGCAAAGGAACACCCAAAACTAACCTTAAATTGTTTTCACGGCGTGAGTTGCAATGCTCCAAGGCATACGATAATTTGTGATCAGCCTGCCAAAATGTTGTGATGTATGAGAATCTCAAAATCTAATTGAAGGGCAGTTTAGCTTAATTGAGCTGATTCCGCAATTGGTTACTAAGATAGTCCCCATATTTGAGTAGTTAATGCATGTGCGGCTTAATCATATAGCTCGGTTTGGGTGCTGTTGTTGGGACTAGAAGACAGCCAATTTGATATTGTTACTCTGTTTATTGAACTAACTATTATCGTACCATTACTAATTCAAAAGAAAGATTTCCTGAGCGATATTATGGTTTATCCAATTATGGTTGCAAAATATGAACATGTTAAGTAAAAATCACACCCATCTGTCATCCAGTTCTAGGTTTAAAATGTCAAAAGCGAGAAATTCAGCACTTAAGGTACTTAATCAGGGTAAGTATTATTTTCATAAGTTCCATTACTTGCACTGAACATACCATAACAATAAAGAATGAAGTGTCTTACCGCGGAGAAATTTTCATTAAATACCTCCAGCCGTCCAGTATAATACATGTAGGTGACCTGTCACGTGAGATTGCAGGTATTCTTATAGAATAATATGAAAATTTGCAGGGATGTTAGAATTTATAAATTACATCAATGCAATATAACATATTGGCATGTCAAGTGTTTCTGACGAAACCTTATCTCTTTTCGGGAATTCCTCAAATTCAAAAATTCGAGCAGTTTCGATACTTCTAATCACACTTCGACAAAGATGAACTGTTCCCAGCTGCAGGTGAAAGAGTTTCCGTAGTAAGAAATAGCTAATTCTGATATGGGCCATGTTACTAAGGAATTGTGTGACACGAGACAGGAAAGCAAAATATTTTTATTTACCTTAAAGTAAATCTTGAACAGCTGGCAGGTCACATAAAGTGCGCCAACACGCTTTGGGCCTTTCCCCTAACATAAAAACATATGTTTAACTTTTCAGGTATCAGTTACTAGCAACGATAAAGGTTTAGACATGGGAAAGGACGATCCCACAAATTCATTATACATAATGAATGTAGGCCTCTCTAAATATCTGACCATCGACTTAAAGCTAACACGATTGATGATGAGGATTAGGACAGATAACATGTAGAATGGTTTCCAATAGAAAGAGGCAACTTTGGCTTTCTTAAACACTCTCATAACTCTTTATCATATGCTCAATACAAGAAAATGGTCTATCTGAAAATAATAAACCTCAAAAATGCGAATAACGAGGAACCCATGTCTACAATTTCTTTAAAAAAATTTAATCTCATGTATGAGAATGAAGGGAAACTTACAGCAAGGACCCCAAATACTTTCATAAGAAAGGAGCCAGCTCCCTTCAATTTTTCAGGTGCTTTTCCCGCCGAAGCCAATTCTCTATCAGCCTACACATGGATCACAAGCTATCACTCGAATGCAAATGCTCATCAACCAAACATAACTCTCATTCAAATTAGCTTATCTTACTCTCTCAGCAAGCACCCTAAGCTCATACGCAATAACATAAAGTGCTTCCAGCGCCCACGCAGAGTCCCAGTTACGAAACTCCTGAATAAAAGCACTTTAAACTCAAATATCAGCAAATGCAACACAAAAAAAAAAAAAAAAAATCCAAGATATACAAACTCTCATACTTGGCAAACTTGTCGAATGCGTGATAAGCATCAACGAAATTTCCAACTCTATAATTCTGAAAACACTTTAGCAAATGCACCGGGATCTCCCTAGCTGCGACGACTTATCAGCTTGCCTCACCAATCTACTCGTATCCTGCAACAACAACAACAACAATTTTAAAAAACCTAATCTGACGAGAATTTAAACACGAATAAGTTTGTATGGATGAAATGGAGTAGAATGTGCCTGAAGGAGATTTAGAGCGTCGGCGAAGGAGGTGAGGAAGGGTGTATTGGAGGAAACGGCGAAGAGACGCTTTAGAGAATTGCCGTTTTGGGAAGAAACGGCGTCGGATAAGCGGTTTAGGTATTCGGCGACTCTTCTATGCGCTTCGCCCATGCTCAAGTACGCCGTCATCGAATCTTCAGTTTGGTTCGAATTTGAAATTCGATTGGATGCTCTGCTGCGTACTGGTTGTGTGCTGGACGAAGCCTGATTGAATCGGGTTGGGATCTGATTCTAAAGGTGAATTCCGTCCGGTTTGATCGATTAGGGTTGGAATGAAAATTGATCCAGTGTTGTTAAAGTATAGAGGATTTCTTAGTTTTTAAGAGGGTTAATTGCCTTAAACCGTAGTTTTTAAGAGGATTTCAAATATTTTATTTTTGTCAATCAAACTCTATTTTCTCTAAACACTCGTTCACAAGTGAAATCGATAAAGATCATCGCATTTATATCGACTCGCAAAAAACTATTAGTATTTAAGAATTAGATCATCATTGTTGCGTAAGAGTATTTCTAAAGGAAGTCTATAATAATTAATCATATTTACTGTGTTCATTATGTATGAGATGACTTCAGTAACGATTTATTCTTCTTCTTTTTTTGATAAAAGAAGTCAATAATTCAAGGAGTACAATACGAGGACTTGAAAAGCTAAATAAAATTTAGCCTGACTTGAAATAACAGAAAATATGAAAATAACGAAAAGAGTTAAATCGGGTCATTTGCTTCGCTCAGCACTACGCTATAATCGAAATAACCGATAATGAACTAAACAAATTGTGACATAAAACGTAGGGATTACAAAATAGAAACATGGATGAAACTATTGGAAGAAGCATCCAAGCAAGCATCTGCATTGATGCATGTAAACAAGCTGCGTGGAGCGTGGCAGCAAGCAAGGAGGTACGTGCTAGCAATAGTAGCTGATTGAAGGGGGAGACTACCAAAATAACTCACCGACCACGCACAGCGGTGACGGAAGCACTCATCAGCCACGCATGGCGTCGAAGGAAACACTCACCAGCCACGATCGGCGATGAAGAAATCATCCATCATCAACGAACATGAAAGACACAAATTCCCTCAAGAAGGAGAAGAGTGAAGTTCAAGGATGACTTAAATAAACGCAATATTGTAAGAAACGTTTTCGATCATTGATTTACCAATAATTCAAAAATGAGATTTAATCCAAAATTAAATTATCAAATTTAACCGCTAAGATTTTATACAAAATCACAACGTATTTAATAATAAATCAACTTCAACGTTAACCGTAAATTATTAAATTAACAAATTAAATTAAATCTTTCAGTGTAACAAAAGCTTATTATTTCCCTTGAATTTAATCTCTTTTAACATTATGGAACAAATTATTTTTAAATTATTTCACGAACAATAAAAAAGATATAATTTAGAGTATAAGTATTGTTTTTAACAATACACTAAAAGTTTAGTTCTATTATCTTGACTATTTTCAAATTAGACCAAAGTCAATGAATTTAAGTTAATGTTTTTATTTTTGACAATAAAAAAACAAAGTTAGTTGGCTGCCACCAAATCCACCATAACTACCAGTCTCATACACTTTGTTCTTCCTCTGCCATTCAAACATAATTCTCAAAACTAAACTACAATCTGCTCATCTTCTGTATCTTGTCATCTCAGCCAGTCCGCCACCAACTCGTCCTCGGACACCTTTCCTCATTAATTGTTGTTGAAACCTCTAGCTGGTAGTTCACTTCATATATTATCATTTATTCAAATGCACTCATGGCTGAGTATTATCACTACTCTGACTACCTCAATCATCCTCCTCACCATCTGCTCAACCTGGCATTCACATCTAGATCCCGAGTCTAGTCGTCTTCGAGAATCGAAATCGACTAGTGACTCGATCCCTACTCTTCTTCTCTGATAGGTAACTTAGCTTCATTTTATTCACATTTCTGAAGACCCCATTTGGGCAAAAATGCAGTGGATCTTGAAATGCCAGTGAGTTAGTAATTTTGATTGGATTTGTTCATACCGGGCAGATTTGTCGATGTGATTATGGACGGTCTAACAGGAAGCCACGTTTTTCAATCATCGGTAAGATTCAAACTTTGATTTCAGCAAAATATATTTGAAGTAAGTTTGAAAGGGTCCATTTCATGATGTTTTTCCCTTTAACAGACCATTGGTGATCAGAATGAGTGGTGGTTCGCACTCTCCTACACTGGTCGCCTTGTCGGCTACCTTACAATCTTAGGTAGGCTAGGCTTCATTGGCATTTTTATGTTTCGAATTTTGTAAACTGTTTGCAATGAGTCTAAATGAATTACTTATGAGATGCAGGATTGCTTGTGCTTATAGTCAGTCTGATAATGAAATACCTCGAGGAATGCGGAGGTAGTAATGGAAATAATGTAGATAGATTCGAGGACAGTGAAACTAGTCCCTTACGGGATGGAGAAGGACGTTCTGTAACCTACGGAACATATGCTTTTGATGATCTAGAATCAGGGGGTTTACAGTAGAGTTATATGATGGAAAAGTTTTGCAATAATTTGCTTACGACGAAGAGCGGAATTGCTTCTTCGTTCCTTGCGGCCATTGTGCCGACCTCATTGCCCTTGCGCAAAAAGTAACACTATCCGCAACAGACAAATTAAACAAAAATAAATGGAAATATTGAATCTAAACTTTTATAATTTGAGGAAATGGAACAGAATTTAAGATGTGATGAATGTGTTTGGAATGCAGGATTTCGAGAGAAAGCAAGACATGTCCGGTTTTGCCGGAGATACATCGGCAAAGTAAAGAAATTATTTGCACAGTAGGATTTGAATTTCTTCATTTCAAATTTTTCAATAAGTTATGGAGTGAGTGAGGAAGAACTAGACAAAGTCTTGTATGTGCTCTTCTTGAAGCAATTTTTTGTGCTATGAATTCAGTCATCATCCTTTTTGTTGATGGTCCATTACATTAATTTGAAGAAATGTTGCCGGGAATGATTTAAATGCATCCCAACACAGCCTGTAACCTATCGCTTGTTAGAAGACAATTTGCACCGTGTTTTTTTAAAAATTTGGTCACGATAAGGATAATTCATGCTCATGCTATTTATTTATCTATTCTAACTTAATCCACGCAGAACATCTGTCCTACCCTGCCAAATATCGAACTCAATTGGCAATGTGACCCACATCTGTTGCGACCCAAAAAAACATTTGAAATTAAATGAGAAGATGAAGATGAGTAATATTTAGAAGTTATTGTGATACATCAATATTAGTAAAAATAAGGTGTATGACATAAGTATTAAATAAGAAGAATAATATCATCTAATTCATCTCTTGATCTTTTATATTTCCTCTTCCAATCTTGTATATCTCTTCTTTATTCGTTACGTATTTCTAAACTCGTAACAATTTGCACCGTGTTTTTAGAAGACAATTTGCACCGTGTTGTTTCTAAATTTGGTCACGATAAGGATAATCCATACTCATGCTATTTATTTATTCATTCTAATTTAATTCACGCAGAACTTCTGCCCTACCCCGCCAAAAATCGAACCCGATTGGCAATGTGAACCACAATACTCAGAAAATTTGGTTGTGTTTCATCTTTCAGCTGTCAATTGATGAGTTACTGTCGAGGACGAAATAATTCAGTTGCTTAATATCATAAGCAATAAGTATAATTGTCGGATCAGTCATGTGAATTGGTCTGGTCTGTCCATTTAATAACAGTATTTATATTTCTATAGATACGTTATTTAAAAATGACAGGTTAGGCACGATTTTCTAGAAATAATCTGACTAAATTAATTAGCTCAGTTGGTAAGAGCCGGAGTCAAAAATGGTCACCACTGGAGCCAACCCGGATTCGATTCCTGATGGGGGCAGGACAGGGGTTCTGCGGGGTAGGTTAGAGGGGAATAATTTAATTGGCTTGAGAATGGGGGTTGTCCATTCCTTGACTAATTTTTTTTTAAAAAGTCTAAATTAAATTATTTATCAATTTATATACGATTACTTTTAAATTTTAATAGACTGGGAAAAAGTTTAAAGAGGATCAATAAATTTGTGTATGATGGAAGTACATTATCTCAACCATTGATTTTCATCAATAAAACAATTAATATTAATAACCGTTACTCACCCACTGTCCCGTGTTTTTGTTAATTCATTATAAATTTAATTAAAAGTAATTTTAATTTCAGCCGATAAATTAATCTAAACCGTTAAGATTAAGTCTACATATCTCACAAAAATTTGATGTGCTCCGAGAATTCAACACTAACAGAATGAATTCATTAATAAAATGAAAATTTTTGAAATTTCTTATATTTCAACTAATCCATTCATTTGTTAAAAATAAACAAAAATAATTGAAAGTTAACTACGAGGGTATTTTGGGAAAGCACAAGGGTATTTTGGAAAGCACAAGGGTATTTTGGGAAAGCACAAGGGTATTTTGTGAAATTAAAAAAGTGATGTCCACCATCACGATTAGTGACTAGTTATTGCTCAGCAAGGACGACGACGACAACGACACGAACTCTCACAACCAAATCAATACACCACCACCGTCGCCGCATCACTTTCTTCCGTCAACCGCGAAGCTCCGTGCGACGACTCCAACGATTCGTCGCGCGCCGCTCCGTTTAACCACAATGATGAAAATGATGATGCGGAAACCGTCTCAGCCTCGCCGGCTGTTTCGGCTAGTCCTGGCAACCGTGTTGTTACTTAATTGCGTCGGATTGGTGTTAGCCGTTAGTGAATTGGATGGAATTGGACTCGAGGTCAACAAAACCACCGATTTGAATGTAACCGACTCCAGATCGGACAGTTTCGCTGACATAATTGATCGAGCGCTTGAGAAGGAGTTTCCGGAAAACGATGAACAGACTACAGGCGAGTGTTTAGATCTACTGCCAAAATGTTAATTAGTTTGGTTTTGTTTGGTTTGATTTGATGGACAGTTTGATTTGACCTAATTTTGGACTATTAGCATTTGTGTGTTTTTTCAATTTTTTAATTAGGCAGTTATGTTTCTTCAGGTACTTGATGCTGGAAGCTTCAATAGTAGTGTCAACGACCAGCAGGTTAGTGATACATTTATAGTTTAGCTTTTGGAAATTTGTGTAATGGATGGGCTACCTATATTCTTTTTCTAGCAAGTATTGTATGCAGTATACATAAAAGAAGTTCAAGTCTTTTATTGTTTCATTGACTATGAGTGTTATGTAGCTTAATCTATGATGGTTAAATGTTTTACGTTGTTATCATATGATATGACAACACGAAATTGAAAGACTGAGATGTGTTCAGTTCATTTTTCATTAGAGATGATTTTGACTTATGGGAGTTGGATACTTTAACCAATACCTTAATGGATGCGTTAAATTCAAACACAATATTTATTGCTTTTCTCTCTTCTGAAAATGCTTTGAAACTAGGGAGTCAGTAAGATCAGTCTGGGTCCATCTTTAATATATATAGTGTAGTTGTGCTTAAAGTATTTCACCTTCCCCAAGCCCAACACGTTAATTTATTGAATGTGTTCCGGTAACAATGTCAAGGTAATAAGTTCCTGCAGTGTGTTTTGTTACTATCAGGCAGTCCTGGAAACCGTTGCCAGAGTCAAGCCGAAGAAAAATGAAACAAAGGAAGAGAAGTGTGTGTTCCTCTATATACTTGAATATCTTGTTGATTCCATTCTAGTGTTATTTAATTAAAGCTTATTATTTGATTTCAGAGAACTTTTACATGTGCTTTACTCATAAACTACAGTTTTTATTTCACTGCTTTATATAAATGATACCCTCCTTATTTTAGTTGAATTGCCATTTTCAGGTCCTTTCAATTTCATGATGTATTCAATCTTGATAATGAAAACCGAGTAGAAGAGACGCCGACGTTGATTGATAGAAAGGTAATTACTAAGACTTGCCCCAATTTTTGTAATTGAATACAGTGGATGAGCTGCACGGAGAACAAACTGAACATTTATTTTGTGATCATGCTATTGCATTTGCTTTTATTTTCAGGATAATGTCTTTATTATATCAAACACAAAATCAAAGTACCCTGTCTTGCAACTAGACCTGAGGTAAATGATAATTATAAAAAATATTTTCGTGACTTCTTTTGTCTATTGTTTTGTTGATGTTGACGCCATTATGTTTTCAGATTGATATCAGATATGGTTGTTGTCATTGTCTCTGCGACTTGTGGTGGCATCGCATTTGCTTGTGCTGGACAACCAGTATGGGCTTGACATTTCTCTGTATTTATTGACGGCTTTCTTTATTTTTTTTCCTCAAGTTCTTTAATTTGAGAAGAATTGACACTTTTTGTTCAGTTGAGGGTTAGTATTTATGTTTCAATGTTGCTTATGCAGGTCATTACTGGGTATCTACTGGCAGGATCTCTTATTGGGCCCGGTGGATTGAACTGCATCAGTGAAATGGTTCAAGTACGTTCTCTATGGATATTGGAGATTAGTAGTTTGCATTTACTTAACAGATTTGAGCAAACTCAATTGTGTTATCAAAATAAGCCATTCGTGTACATGAAATACGGCTAAAAGACATAGTCTTGCTATTGTCGCATAATTCCATCTTTTTGTGAAATTATGCTTTTGTGCTCGGCTTCCACAATTATAATGCGAACCACATTTCAGGCAACGAAACTGTGGGTCATATTATCCTAAGTTTATAAATGGCTGATTGGATAAAGAATATTTGGGCACTAATCACCATAATTTCATATATATATATATATATATATAACTGTACACGTTACGAAGTTGGATTTTATAGCTTGTGGATGCTGTGTACATAACTCAATTGGCAATCCATTTTTATGAGGTGTCTTGTAACAACGGACCGAATTGGGTCTTATTTCAGTGAGTTGTACTTATTTTACTTTATTCATGAACACAGGTTGAGACGGTTGCACAATTTGGTGTGATCTTCCTTCTTTTCGCATTAGGACTTGAATTTTCTGCTGCAAAAGTTGGTTCTTATTTCTTCTTTCTATTTATACTTCCACATGTTTTACTAACTGACATGCGAGAACCATTTGTTATTTTTCCCCATGCAGCTTCGTGTTGTTCGAGCAGTTGCAGTTTTAGGAGGCTTACTTCAGATATTCCTTTTTATGTGCTTGTGTGGCATAACAGCCTCGGTATGATTAGTTTCTCCTAAACAAACTAAGTGTTCCTTATCAGACATAGTAGATTAAATGTTACACACATTAAGAGAGTGGTATTAGGGTGGGATTACTACCAAATATGAAATGAATTACTCTTTAGTCGGTTGCTTTGATGGGTTTCATTGCATATTTCTAGAAGTGTTTGAAATTGGTTCAGAAGAGAGACATTCCTTGGCATCTATGTCATATTATAACTCTGTCACCTATTTTTGATGTTAATTTTGTGCTGACTTCGACACCCGCTACTTAAGTTTTTATTAGATGTATCTGACACGTCTATTCATGGTTTTACTAGTTATGTGGCGGTAAACCTTCTGAAGGAGTGTTTGTAGGAACTTTTCTTTCCATGTCTTCAACTGCCGTGGTGAGTGTTTTACTCTTTCCATATGAACATGGACTTAGTACTCTTTAAGTGTTTCCCCCTTTTCTGTCTTAACTCCTAAGTGGTATTTTGAATCAAGAGAACACGGTTTGTCTTCTTCTTGAGGACATGAATATCAAAAATTAAAACCGAAGATAAGGACAGGGCATTATGATTTTGAATGCGAACAAGACATGTAATATACTAGTGATGATGAGCAAAAAATGATTCGTGAAACTACATTTGACACATTCCTGGTTCTCTTTTATCATTGTGGGAATTCACTTGTTGGACCAGGTGCTGAAGTTTCTCATGGAAAAAAATAGCATCAATGCTCTACATGGACAGGTCACTGTCGGTACCCTTATTTTGCAGGTTGGCTCTCTTTCTTATCTATCCAGCATTAAAGTATTTTGTATTGTGTCTATCAGTTAACACGCCGTTGTTAACTCACAGGATTGTGCTGTTGGTTTATTGTTTGCTCTTCTTCCTGTTCTGGGTGGAACTTCCGGCGTCCTTCAGGGAGTAATATCCATGACTAAATCGTAAGTCTGTGAGAAAGTATGAGCAATTAGTTCAACTGAGATGCAACCTATTAGACTATTACGTAAAAACTGATTGGAATATTTTCCCAATATGAATCTCGAGTGTGCGTATAGGTTGTTGAATTGTACACCTTAATACTAATGTTGCTAACATTTACCACTCAAATTGGATGGTATGATTCAGTTAAATTTTTTACCAAGTATTTAACGTACGTAAGTGACACTGTAGTGGAATATTGAATCCCTTTTAAAAAGTCAGTTAATGCATAACTGTAATTGAAGTTTTACCTCGAGTATTATGAAGGGCAAGCTTGATTGACTGGCCTTAACTTTACATGACAGAAGTTAAATTTTTTATTCTAAAGTTAAATTTTTTATTCTTAGCAACTTAAGATAGACACACGTTCATGCTGGGTGAAGTTTTTCCTCGTTGGACGATTTTTGTGATGTGGGTATTTTAATTGTCTATCTTGTAAAACTACTTAATTTGTAAAGTCGGTAATGACTTTTTTACATGCTTTAGATATCATAATAGAGTTTAGCTTGCTCAGATTACTTATGGTTACCATTTTTAAATTTCAGGTTGGTCATTTTGATTGCATTTTTAGTTGCTTTGTCAATATTTGCACGAACTTGTGTTCCTTGGTTCCTGAAGTTAATGATAAGCTTATCATCGCAGGTAAAATTATGACAGTATATTCAATATACATGATTCCATGTTTTATGACCTTATATCACATGAACATGCAGACCAACGAACTTTATCAGTTGGCGTCTGTAGCATTCTGCTTACTTGTTGCTTGGGTCAGTCTCACTATTTCATCTCACCATTTAAATTATATATACGAGTTATTTCTGTCATACATTGGTGATAAACTTAAAATGGCATTCCAGTCTAGTGATAAGCTTGGACTGAGTCTTGAGCTGGGATCGTTCGCTGCTGGAGTGATGATATCTACGACAGATCTTGCTCAACATACCCTGGAACAAGTAATGTGTCGATTCTTTTTATAGTGGAGTCACCTACTAATGATAGGAAATACTATACGGTTGAGTAGGTCATTGGATGCCAATAGTCGTGTTGTTTAACTGATACAATTCGTCGAGCTGTCAAATGTCAAATATAACGAACTTAATTGTAGATAACATAACGCTCAAGGTTCAGTCAAAAAATAAAATTTGTGAAATATCTTGACAGTAATGTTTCCACTTCCCTAGCTGCTAATAAATTTTTGAACATCGTTTATAAACTTCTTGGTCCTTTGGTGTCTTGTTAGTTGTATATTGGTGTTACCCTGCTTGATTCTTTTTCATGTGTGCCACATGTCTGTAGGTTGAGCCCATCCGGAACTTTTTTGCTGCTCTCTTTCTTGCCAGCATTGGCATGTTAATTGATGTTCATTTCCTTTGGAATCATGTTGATATTTTGCTAGCAGCTGTGCTGTTAGTGATCGTCATAAAAACTATAGTGGTTGCGACTGTTGTAAAAGGATTTGGGTACAACAATAAGACCGCATTGCTTGTAAGCTCACTCCTCTACATTCACGGAGTATAATTTTGACTTTTTACCACATGCCTGACCGTGGGTCAAAAATTGTAGGTTGGGATGTCTCTGGCACAAATAGGAGAATTTGCTTTCGTTCTTCTAAGTCGTGCATCTAATCTTCATTTAGTTGAGGTAGGTACCTGTGTTATTAAATTAAATATTCCACTTGATGTAAAGAGAGCTCAAAATTTCTTCCTCTTGCTGTAGGGTAAATTATATCTTTTGTTGCTTGGCACAACAGCTCTCAGCCTGGTAAGGACGCGGCGAGCCCTTAAGAATTTTCCGAGTTTCTTGTTTTCAACTGTATACCTGAACTTCGAAGTACAGTATTTGATGAAATTTTTTGGCAGTTAGGATATGTATATGTGATGATTTATGAATGTCTAATGAACAGGTGACCACTCCATTACTTTTCAAGATAATTCCTGCCGTGGTACATTTGGGAGTGCTTTTGAGATGGTTCTCACCTGATGTACCTTCAGAAGTAAGGCATTCATGATATTCATCTCATTCCCTTATCATTGCTTTCGGTGAATATCATTGCCTGATGTACAACTTTCTTCTCACAGATTGGATTTAAAGATGTGCTTCGCACAGATAGTGCCAAGCGCAATGCATTAATGGTACAAGATGTCCACGTCTCATGATACATAAGCAAAAAAAATGACATGATGTCATTGTACATAACTTAATGGCATTCATTACCTGCGGAAAGATGTATCATGCGGAGGTCAATGCCTCTCAGCTCCGACTTGGGTTTTCTTCACTAATCTTTGCATTTTGTACATTTTATCTTGAGTAGCAGTTAAAGGTGGTCCAAAACTACAATATGGCGGATGATATTCCTAATCCAGGGAATGAGGCACATTCACATTTAATTCATATTGACAGGGAATAGGCTAATCTTTGTGCATTAGTATAATTAATCTTCTTCACTTGGTTTTGTAGCAAATTTGATGTAAGCTGGGCTAGATTGTAGGTACACTGGTTTAGGTATTTCCAAATTATGATGTGTGGAATTCAATCCAAGCCTTTTTAAATTATGCGTGGGATCAGTTGTGGCAATTGGACCCTTATTTGCACATATTCGTTTGTGTAGAAATCTCACAAAACTCAAATGGTTTATCATCAGTTAACAAGCAAGGAACTTCGTTCACGGTGAGCCAATGCGTCAATTCTGAAACATCATCCATTGCTAAATATATAAAACAATTTATAATCCACAAGTATTGTCGCAAGGTAAATAGGTAATGCCTAGAGCAGCAGACTTAACTAACATAATCCATTACTGAATATTCGAAAACATATTAGAATATGCTTTATCGTGTGTTGCCGAAAGCTATTAACAGCAAAATAACATTGTGGCATGCTTAGCAGAGTTCCAACAGTGACTATTTCTATAACACTACTGGGCATATGTCCATAACGCATTCAGCTGTAATATTATCGACAGACATGCATATCCATTCTGAGAAAATTTAAGCATGTACTTCAGCAGCATCTCCAAAATGGTTTTAAAACCTCTTTATCTTTGAAAATGTCCCAGTCTCTGAAAAATAAGTGCTCTGAGTACCGCTACCAGGAGACTTGCTTGAGCTTGTGGATTGCTGAGTTCAATTCCCTGAAACCATGGAAGACAAACAGATCAGTAGATCACAAAAAAATCCACAAACAGTACATACATGCTTGGTTCTAGGGAATACATGACAAGCATGATCAGAGAAACCTTTTATGCATTAATTTTTCAAATGAACTTCTATATGATACAAAAAGAAGCTATCCCAAATAATGTTACTCCACAACATCTAGAAAATACATAATGTTTGCAATTTTTTGAGGAATATATGTGCATTTGATCAAAACAAGAGGTTACATGACACAATAAAAACCTATCAAACCTCCACAATGACCTACCTAAAACCCAAAAGACCTAAAGCCCTGCCCTGACCTACCTAAAACCTCCACAATAATGTTGACAAAATAATTCAGTTAATCGCAATAAACTACACAACTTAAGGATCATAATAATCAATAAGAAAATCAATCAGAAAAGGTGTTCACAAATCCTAAGAGAATATATCTGATGACCAATAGTACAAAGACATTTAATACAAGAAAGGCTATTGCTTGGCTGCTGCATTTTGTATTATGTTGCAAAATAACTAACAATTTTCCATGCTAATGACCCATTGTCAGATTTCAAGAAAAAAAACTGGTCATTTATCAATTAAGGATATGGAAACAGTAAGCATGAGAAAGAAAGACAAAACATGCATAAGTGCTGACCTGAACAGGCGTGAAAGCCAAACTAGATGTCAAGCCCGATGTTGCGCCGCTGCTCCCATAACTCCTTTCTTTAAACCTATTTGGTTATAGATCATAGGCAAAATTCAGTAAGCATACAACCACAATTAACAATAAACAGAATGCTATGAACTATCAGAACACTTACTTCTTAGCAACTTTTGCAGCCAATTTGCTCTGACCAACTGATACGCGTAGCTTTCCATTTCCAGCCTGACCAAGCATTCCATACCCCTCACCAAGTCCATCACCTAAGCAAAAAAAATATTTTTTACTTAATGGTATCCCAGAAGCCTACAATTATATAATTAATGATACACCCGGTTTAAAAATCATAGTAAGATAATGCTAAAAAAGGTAGACAACATAAATAAATATACATGCCCATTTGAAAGCAATACTTAGTGCATAACTAGTGTATTGAGTTATAGAAAAAGATGCCAAAAGGAAGAGTGAATTACCTAAAGAACTTTCTTCTGGGATACCAAATTGCATTCTGTTAGCCAACTTCCTCATGTCTGTTATAGCATACCTAGCAGTTGCAGATAAAAATAGGTCAGTTTTTTGAAGCCCAAACCTTTACAAAGGAACTATTATCAGAGGAGGAAAAACTAACCTTTCTTTCATTTTTCTCAGGCGCCGACCACCTCTCTTCTTTTTTGGTTCAGAATCAGGCACAGGGAGTGGTTTAGGCAGCTTTGCTGGTGGGGGTTCTTGCCACTTGGCTATTTTTCTCTGAATCTCTTCTCTGAAAGTTCTTCCAGTTTTCCCTGTTGGATCACCACGAGTAGAATCCACTCTAGCTGCGAGAGTAGATTTTGCAGCAACAAGCCGACAGGCGCGCATTGCCAGCGGAGGAGGGGTCATTTGAAATATTTCGGTTTGTTCAATATATCCAATGCGTAACTGAGATGTCGCAGTTGAAAACCCAGCGAGATTCTTTTTCTTAGCACCAAGAAGCTGAACATTGCAAGCGGGCATCTTGGCTAGTGCAGACAAGCCACCAGCAGTTCCCATGAGTTTAGCAGCAACAGCACTTCCAACAATAGCTGATAAATTAGGAGCAATATAACCCATCCTACTCTCTACGAATTCAAGCACTTTTTTCTTTGCTTCATCCAGTGCAAGTGCCCGATCACATGCATCAATTGTCTTCTGAAGATTTTCGTCTGGTAGAGGCTTTCCACTAGTAGTTGACGCAGTGACTGAAACAACCATTATAATGGCTGACGGAAGAGTTCCTTCAAGATCAACAAGAGTCAAATCCGTTTCGTTTCCTATCTTCTTAACAACTCTGGCATAGTCGATAGGGTGATGCACAAGTGACTCAAGCTCTGGAAATTTGAGTCGGTAATTGTCACGTATGAAATTATGAATGATTACTATCTCGTTTTCAATGTCAACAGATAACGCATTACACTCCACAATCAGCTGATATTCAGGATCGTCTTCTAAATTTGTATCTTTATTTGAGGCATCAGGCACTTTCTGCAGAGCTTCCTCCACTTTCTGAAAAACAATAAAGAGCAAATCCATAAATTATTAACTGTCGTACATAAGACCCTAATATCAAAGGGGCTGGGAGTGCTTGATAAAACAGTAAAATCCCATTCATTGTATCTTTTAAAAATTGGAAATACCATACATGCCTACAAAGGTAGTATATAGAAGAGACTAATATGCGATGACAACCATAATTTATGTACAATTTACAAGAGTGTCAATCTCAATGCAATTATAATAGAAAACAATTATTTTATTCGTGTAGAATTTTTTCTCATGATGAATCCAAGGGTAAAAGAATGTCAAAACCAAGATGCTATTGAGTGACAAAACTAAATCATTATCTAAATCTCAAACTCTTATAGAAAAAATCACAAGGCAATACACAACAGAACCAAAACGCAAGAGTTGTCGCAGCAGCAGTAGTAATTATTAAAACATCACGCTAATATCATAAAACTTCTTTTACCTGCATGATACTAGTATAGCGTTGTGTCTTCTGCAACTTGGAAACACTATCCAAATCATCATATTTAAGAGCTTCAATATCAGCCAACTCTCCGTCCACATCCTCGTCCATTCCGTCCGCATTATTATCAACTTCATTCTACATACACAATTCCAAAACACAACAAAAATCAATAAAACAAGAACTCGAACATTAAAAAATTAAAAGAGACACAGAGAGATCGAAGAAACAAACGCTTACCGCAACATCAGCTTCATTGTCAGACAAATCCTCAAGGTCTTGCAAAAACGAATCTTGTAGCGTCGCCTGAAATCATTCAAACCATACAAATCTGTAAACAGCGAATTCAATGTAAATAATAATTCAAAAAGATTAAGCATTCAAAATCGAAGTAGAGATGAAACTAACCATATCGTACAGGATCGATAATTGTTGAACTGAATTCGACGATTAGGGCACGGAAGATGATGATGAAGATGATCGAGATGGAAGCTTTATTAGGCCGAATGGGCCGAGTGGGCCTAATGGGCCGAGTGGGCCTAATGGGCCGAGTGGGCCTAATGGGCCGAGTGGGTCGAATGGGTTGGGCTTTTCATATCCAGAGTGAATAGAAAATCTATTTATTTAATAATTATTTATTTATTGAGGAGAAAATGAGTTGAAGCTAAAACCCTCGAAACTGGGTTTAGATCTCTCGGCGCTTGAAGGTTCGAAAACTGTGTTTTTACCCTATTGGTTTTTAAGGTTGTTCTTGATTTTTATGTGGATTTGTATGGTGTTGAATTGGGTTTTTAGAGCATT
Organism: Sedum album; assembly: GCA_006409495.1. Lineage (NCBI taxonomy): Eukaryota > Viridiplantae > Streptophyta > Magnoliopsida > Saxifragales > Crassulaceae > Sedum > Sedum album. Next base: position 89,672 of record QZGG01000357.1, on the reverse strand, counting down.
TATTTTTTATGTGTTTGATGTGTTTTGAACAGTTGTTGCTGAATAAGGGGTTTTTGGGGTGTTATTTGGCTGCACTTGTGGTTAAGATGAGCTCCGAAGTGGGTACTGAGACTGTTGGAGATACTCCTAGTCCTACAACGAATGAAACAGAGAGTCCACGCATTGAACCTTTACGTTTGCCAACTCCGGAAGAGATTCGAGGCCAGATATATGGAACAATTGTGCTGTTCGTAGTGTTGTTAGTGGAGTTATGGGCAAGTACAATCAATACATGAGTTTTGCTTTACTTTTTTGTTAACTGAATTGTTTTATTACATATGCCTTCATTGTATTTTTTTCTACTCATTTCATTGTGGTTATAAATTTTCTATCAGTTCCTAGGAAGTGTTTATATTTTGCGTGTTTCGGTGTATGTAGGAGGTGGACTGGGTTTTGCAATGGGGATATTTTTAGGGGCATTGGACAACCCTATAATGCAAGATGAAATGTCTGGTCGGCAACAATTTATATATACAGCTAAACAGATGTGGCGTAGAAGTTGGACTTCTTGTAAAACTTTCGCTGTGATGGGCTTCATTTTTTCTGCTGCCGAATGTGTAGTGGAAAAGGTATGTAAATTTATTTATTTTCATGCTTCTTCTACTTATATAACTTCATATAAGATAAAAGGGACATTTTATTTCCTTGAAGATAAATAGGAAAACCATGTTATGCAATGTGAGGCGCATCTTTCTTGCAACCAAACAAACGATTGTCAGATAGAAATATTTATACGAGATTTGGATTTATCGACAATCATAAAATTAGATTCTAGAAATGAAATTTTTAACTTGAGTGATAAGAAAATATATGTATATTATTTTGTCACTAACTGCTAGACTTCTAATGCCAAGAAGAGTTATGGTCAGTACTTGATGAGAAATAAGTGAGGGAGGCAACTATTTTAGTAAGACTGCTTGACACGTTTTATTTGATAGAGCGTGTTTCATATTTAGACAGGAGTTTATTTCAAAAAGGTTATTATTGGTATACCTTTTATAGGCAAGGGCAAAACACGACATCACAAACACAGTCGTAGCTGGGTGTGCAACAGGAGGCACGATGTCAGCGAGGGGTATGATCAATTTCTGGTCCTAACATTACCTAAATTATGCTGTACTATGTTGTTGCTTTTTTCTTGTGTAAGTCATCACATTGTAAACAAATTACCCTAATTTTTACAGGTGGTCCGAAAGCTGCGTGTGTGGGTTGTGCTGGTTTCGCCACATTCTCAGTATTGATTGAGAAGTTTCTGGATAGGCATAACTAAGTCTGTGTGATATCTACTCCAGTATTCATTTGAAGGGAAATTAAATGGAAGCAATGCATATGTCTACATATCAATTGGATTAAGATTCAGTTTTTTGTTCGGTATTTCAGTTCAAAAGGAGTACCCTTTGACCACAAAATAATATATACTTGACTTCAAACTTAGTAAGGATACAACATTGTCTAACTGTGCATCTTTGATAGAAAGCCATCAAAAGGTTTCTCATTTGTTGTAATTGAAACCATATTTTGGAGCTTTTTAGGTCATCCATTTATGCTGTATATTCTCTTCTACTATCAAAACCAGAATGGAATACACAAAGGTATTTGCTGGGCTATAGAGAGCCATAATTATAGTACATGCTGTGGAAGGCCTGGCCCTTGACAGACTTCAAGATGTGCTGAACTTTAGGGTCAGATCCATCTTGAGATCATATCTAGGCCAAGTAGTTTTGGGGCTGCTTAACTGTCATTGGGTCACACCCACAGTGCCACACCTTAAGTACGTGGACAAAGCTCACCACCACCAGCCTGCATTCTTTGGCCAGAGCTGAAAGATTCTTGTTGGGGTTTGGTAAGGGATGGAGACCCATATCTCACTTCACTTGCATCGAATGGTGCATCTCCCAACACAACATTTGTGGCTATCAATCAGCTCCAAGGTCACACACCATTTTGCATGTGTCAATTGTCATTACTCAAAACTCTATAAATATCTATCAATGATTTCAATACAAATCATTTGTGTACGTCTTCATGCATTGTAAACCACAAGCTAGACTCCAGAGCATTTAATTTATACTCCATCAGTTTGTGTACATCTCCCAACCCAACATTTGTGTACATCCAATGCCCTAAAATCCGCCACGATGTACATCCGGGACGCTCCTGAAGTCCTGACTGTTAGACCGAGAGCATGACAATTAAACCACTTAAATTTTGATATTTTATCTACTCGTTATGCACCGACACATTTCCTTCTTTAATTCACGTGACACAGTTCGATGTGAGCCGTGAATATAATCGAGACAATACAGTTTTGGCAATTTGTTTGAATTTAAGGACATATTCATATGGTGTCATATTTTGTTCTGTTACGTTTCATGACTAGATGCTTTGTCAGATTGGACCCACACGGACAACCTTGTTGAGTTGTTTCAATATCAACCTTAAACTTAGTGTATTTCGCGTTCACTTGCATGTTCTTATTGGACCGATTCCAATTTCCATCTGCTGTCAGATTTGTTCCTCGTGCTTCTCACACCTAACAAATTGGCTCGTGTACGTAACACCACTTGATTTTCAGATCCAAAAATAAAAATTCCATATGCACCCAAAATTCACATGCTTGCCTAAATTATTTTCACTTAAATACTTCTAAAGTCTCGAGGAAATTTGATAATTTTAATTTTTAAAATATTTTGGTGGCGTTAATTTTTATGATCTGCAATAAGTATGCAAAGATAGACGATAAAAAATAAACGTATGTAATTTTTCTTATAATTCAAGAGAAAGGTTCAAGAAGGACATTTTGTTTTTTGTAGGACGGTGAAACACAATCTCGATCGTCCATTATTAAAAACCTAAATGATGAGATTTACAGAAAAATAAACAGTCGAATATAACCGCCTGTGTATTTTGTAAAATCAACCACCCAATTTAATCAATAAATAAATCTAATCTCAATTGTTGATTAATCAAAATCAACGAATAAGATTACGTCTTTAATCTTACATGAAATTGATGATAATTTTGATATTGCTACTAACGAATATTCGTATAATCACTAACAACTAACGAGTTTAAATTAAGTAATTGGATAAACTAGGACGCAAAACATACATACCTAATCATAACTTAAATGTTTTATTTACTACTATTATTCATTTAGCTGTCTCCACACACCCGTTATGGACTTGTCTACCAATGTCCAGCTGTATAAATATAAATCTAGAGTTTCTTTTGATGTTAGTATAAATCTTAAGTTTTTTTATTGAAAAGGGCAGTAGTCTAAAGAGTACATACGAGAACTTAAAAAGCTAAATAAAATTTAGTCTGACCCGAAATAACAGAAAAATACGACAATAATGATAAGAGTTAAATCGAGTCATTTGCCTCGCTCAGTACTACGCTATAATTGGAAAAATCCTATAGTGAACTAACAAAAATGAGACACTGAAGTGATGATTGTATCATGGAAACATGAAGGATCAAGAAGTGAACAAGCAGTAACGATGAAGCTGACAGCTGGGTGGAAGCATGCAGCGAAGCGGTTGGAAGCAAGGAGGTAGCTGGCAAAGAGGCAGGTGGCAAAGATGCAATGAAACAATGGCAAAGAGGCAGGTGGCAAAGATGCAAGGAGACAGATGGCAAAGAAGCAGGTGGCAAAGTTGCAAGAAGGCAGATGGCAAAAAGGCAGGTGGCAAAGATGCACGGAGGCAGGTGGCAAGGAGGCAGGTAGCAAGGTGGCAGCTGCTGCCAAAAACAATAGCCCAACAACACCCATACCTATTGCAAAATTGACGGCACCGTAGAAGACGATACGGCTGGGGACGTCTCAAGAGGATGTTGAAAGAAATCTCATACCTTATAGACTTGAGAAATAAAGAAATTCATTCATGAAAATATAGATTTTCCAAAAATTCTCTCAGCTAAAAAAGAATATAATTTTGAGTTGACACAACACATGTATGTCTTTTAAGGTATATACAATTGAAAAGATATACATTCATAAATAGGAAATGTATCATGTGAAACCCTCCCTTTCCATGGATGCATGGATTTCTCTTTGCAGCCGTTGATTGCATTTTTTGGACGCACCAGATTGCGCCATGTAATTGCACATGACAAATGCACACGTGATATGCACATGACAAATGCACACGTGAGTTGCACATGCTTCATTAATGCGCTGACACAATCTGGTGCGTCCAAAAAATATAATTAACGGCTGTAAAGAGGGATCCATGAATTCATAGAAAGGAGAATTTCACATGATACTTTTCCTTCACAAATACGTATATAAGAAGTGAGATAACATAAAATCTAAGACAACTAAACACGTGTGTCCAAGTCATTTACAGCAAATGGTAAACTGCTGACGTATGCAATCACACACAAAAAATCAATTGTCTCTATCCAAAATGACAAGACATTAAGAAATGTTATCTTTCAAGTTTGGGATTTGCCAATCGAGGACTCCAATCATTTCTATATTTGTAACTCAAGGACTCCAAATTGTTCCAAATTTCAAGGAAGGACATTTTCCCCATCTTCATATAAATATCCTAACTCAACTCAACTCTCATCATTCTATCATCAAAACCTCTTTATTTTCTCTTCTTGAGCTCTTGTGGGTTCTGCTTTGTGTGAGGATTCAAGGCATTTCAAGTGCCACACAATGACCATCCTTTTCGACCAACACTTCCATGGTATTTAACTCGTATCTGTATCTGTTTCACTATTAATTTGTATAATCTGATTCTCGAATATGTTATCATATCGCTAAATTTGAATCAATATACAGATTTTTATGAAAATTTATTTATAAAATTGTGTTGCATAGAATGTACTAAAAAATAACATAATTTGTTTTTCCGTTTTTGGTGGAATAAGTAGATTCGGATCCGATAATGCGCTGCAATTTGCTGCGAGCACAAAAAAGACGTCGTTTTGATATTTTTACAATAACCCTATGTAGTTTTGAGTGAACATTTTGCTAAAACTACGTAATTTTGACTTGTATTAAATAGCTTTCGCTGCACTGGATCTCAATTCGGAATAAGTCTAGCTAGTGATAATTTAATTAATAGTTATTGTTAAAAATTAAAATGGAAATGTTGACCAAAGGGACATTTTGTTTGACTCAGACGTCCAAGTGGATGATGAGAGCAAGAAGACCCAAAACGGCGTCGTAACGGAGCTCGAACTCGACGCAGGCTTTCTCGCCGTCCCGGAGCCGAAATCTCCGATCAGCGCCTCCGGGTTTCTCGCACCGGAAATTAACGCATTCGGTCATGCTTTCAGGAGTTATGATGCGGAGAGCGAGAGGCAGAAAGGAGTTGAAAATTTCTACCGTCTCAATCACATACACCAAACATTCGATTTTGTAAGCATTTTTCTACTGTTTTGAATGAATTTGAAGTTAGTGGAGATTGAGATTTACTTCAGTTGTTGATTTGTTGGTTGATGTCGTTTTTGAATGAAGATTGAAATTTTAGGGTTTTTGGTTATTGATATAATTTTGATTTGATTTTTGATAGGTGAAGAGGATGAGGGAAGAGTATTCAAAATTGGATAGGATGGAGATGAGCATCTGGGAATGCTGTGAACTGCTTAATGAGGTAGTGGACGAGAGTGATCCTGATCTCGACGAGCCACAAATCGAGCACTTGCTGCAAACAGCTGAAGCTGTAAGGAAGGATTACCCTGACGAGGATTGGTTGCACTTGACTGCACTAATTCATGGTATGATATGAAATCCATTTTTATGATCGATAATTCCAATTCCGGTCTTGTTACTGATTTTTGTAGACAAATTGTGAAACTTAAGTTGAAATGATTGGTGGTAACTTATTGTGTTGATCAGATCTTGGAAAAGTTCTATTGCTTCCTAGCTTTGGAGGGCTTCCTCAGTGGGCAGTTGTCGGAGATACTCATCCTCTTGGTTGTGCTTTCGATGAGTCCATTGTTCACCATAAGGTCTGTGTAATTGTTACTTAATTCTTTTTTTAATTCGTTTGGACGAACTTATACTTATCGTGTTATATGATATTGCAGTATTTTCTTGACAACCCGGACTACCACAACCCTGCTTACAACACTAAGAACGGGGTTTATGAGGATGGGTGCGGACTAAATAATGTGATGATATCGTGGGGGCATGACGATTACATGTACTTGGTATGTGAGCCATATCTTTCTTTGTTCTTTATGTAAGTAATAAAGGAAAGCTTCCAAACGTGTGTTACAATTGTCTATGCTACAGGTGGCGAAAGAAAATAAATCAACACTACCATCAGCTGGATTGTTCATTATTAGATACCACTCATTCTATCGTAAGCTTTCATGATGCACAAATTCCACTATTTTCCCCTTTTTACCAACATAATGTTGATCGACTTGATTGTATTTAACATTTCCGATGGGACTTGCAGCCCTGCATAGATGCGGCGCCTATACACACTTGATGAATGATGAAGACAAAGACAATTTAAAGTGGCTCCATATATTCAAGTAAAGATTTTCCTCAATCATTGTCTTAATTGTTTAGTTCACAATCAGTAACATGACCTTTAGACCTTACATTTTTATTCAAAGTGATTAATGTGGTTGCGCATCTGATTATTCTTGCAGCAAATACGACTTGTACAGCAAGAGCAAAGTTAGAGTTGATGTTGAGAAGGTCAAGCCTTACTATCTATCCCTGATTGAAAAGGTAACAAGGCGAACTTCACATCAATGAAACTTGACCTCTACCTAAGTCTTTGTTTTAAGTTCTCACTTTAATTTTCTTTCTTTGGTTTTCTTTCTATTGCAGTATTTCCCTGAAAAACTCAGATGGTGAACTCTGGATGATTTACTTCATTTTATGCTTTACATTGAGTTGGAAATAAATTGTTGGGTTTTCGATTTCCCACAAAAGTACTTGTAATGTTCAAAGCCACATATAATCAAAATGCATCTTTTTTTCTTAATGTGTTCATTGTTGGCTACTTCCCAGACTAATAATTTCTGCGTTACATATAAACTAGAACTACTCAAATGAAATAAATGACTAAAAAATTCATGAGGAAATGGATATTCCAATACAAGAATTGAACTGGATTTTTGTTAAAACATACCGGTAGGGTTGAGTTTTTATTAAAAGGCGGTTAAATTTGTAAAAAAATCTAGCGGTTGAGTTTGACGGTTTTATCTAAAGATAAAATCTCACTCACGTATATTTAGATGGCATTCTTGCACTTTATTCCATACTGGTAATAGATAATCCCTTACATTACACTTATTTCAATTTGATTTCACAATAAAAACATTAACAAATGATAAGTAATTACAGAATTATCTGATCATCACATCAACAGCTAAAACCTGTTCAAAGGATGCCATCATCTGTCATTTTAATGGAACTCATTTCTTTGGCAAGTAGTTTATCATTGTTGCAGTGCCCATTCTCTGCTGATGGAGCAGTATGAAGGTCTTCCTCTTCGACAATGCCATCCGTGTTCGGGAAACTTGGTTGGTTAGTCGATGAAAGAAGCCTAGCCCACATCCTGTCTGTTATACAAACTTTGTTGTGTGTCTCAGTTATTCTCTGCAAGATTACACGAGTTTCAGCAATCCATAGTTTTTGCTGTAAAAGTTTTATCTCAAATTTATATAAAAAGATTTGATGATTTATGAACTTCAAAGGTACCTGAACAGGGATATAAGACTGTCGTCCATTCACTGATCCAACTGTAAAGCCTGTATATCCAGCCATAGCTCCATGAACAGCGCTCTGAGCGAGTAGCGTGCAGTAAACATTGTCTGATGCAATGCTAGGTACCGCACGGATCATAAGTTGGATCTATAGGAATACCAAAAATATAAGCTAATCATAAAAATGCCGAATATCTAAGAGTAAATCGAACAGAGAAATATATACCTATATACTTGAGATTGATGTGCATTTTGGTATTAGTTTTGAAGTGATCCTGCACAGGCAAGAGTTTCATCAATGCCCGAAGAGGCACGCAAAATGGCCTAATTTTTTTCTGAAACCAATACGTACTTTAATTTTATGGGATAACCATAGTCCCACGTCTTGCATAACTTTGTTTCCTGATTCGTCTGTCCGATCAGTAGAAGGAATACTTTGAGAGAGCAGCTCTTGCCCTGCTCCTTCTGCGATCACTATGACCATATGTCCATTTTCTTTTAATCGTTTCTCTATATATTCATATAGTCCACCAGGGCCTTCAAGGAAAATGGTGACTCTGGAATCAAACAGCAATCCACATCTCGACTAGCTAGAGTTGCGTACATTGCTATGAAACCTGCACCCAATAAAAGAACTTATTCTGAGTCTAACTTCAGACATTAGGAGCTTTTTCTCTTATATAAGATAGGACATGAAGGAGAAGTTACCGCTATCACGACCCATAAGTTTAACCATGCCAATGCAATTGTCAAAACTTTCAGATTCCACATGAGCAGCATTTATAGCGCGCTGGGCCTCCTCAACAGCAGTGTCGAATCCAAATGATTTGTCAATAACCTGAGTGAAAATGTTGAAACACAATCTTTTTAAGAATTGACAGTTTGTTTAGGCTTATCAATCTAACAGCATACACACGGGGAATCAGACATACCGGAATATCGTTATCTATTGTTTTAGGAATTCCAGCTACAGAAACTTTTAGACCACGCTTTCTGATTTCCTGTGTTTCAGAAAATATATCATCATGAAAACTATACACATGAGTGTCATGAATACTATTTGAATGGTGAACTTGGTTTACCTCGTATATTGCAGCAGCCCCTTTCTGCGTTCCATCGCCTCCTATAATGTAAACCTGTGAATGAAGTGTTAGAAAAAGTTAAGAAGAAAGACACAATATTTAGTATACTTGTATCTCTTTTGGGAATCAAGTACCTGATTGATTTTACGATCCTGGATGCTATCAACAATTTTTTTGGTAATATGACCACCTCGAGAGCTGCCAAGCATCGTGCCACCACGTTTATGTATATCATTCACAGTTTTAGGAGTTAAGTTTACAGTGTTTCGCGCATAGAATCCCCGATACCCTCCCTGAATACATTCAAACCACAAATAACATTATCGCAAGTGAAACAAGAAATTTCTTTCATTGAAAAGGATAAGGTATTGGTGTGACTTACTTCGATTCCAAGCACTTTATTGACACCATACATGTGATATAGACCGCATACTATTTCTCTGATAACTGTGTTTAAACCTGGGCATAAACCTCCGCAAGTCACAATGCAAGCGCGGACATCATCAGATTCAAAATAAACCTGAAACAAACATTACCCATTTCAAGAACAATACATTTACATACATACATCATTATTCAAAAATTAAAACCATAGAATGTATAAGAAATATACCCTTTGACGAGGGCCAGCACGTCGAAAGTGCACGCCTCTTGGACTATTCGCATGAACAACAATCTGCCATCAAAATAAAATCTTTTAACATTATGCAGTCTGCACATAGTATTTCTACATATTTCATTGACCGTCTTTTAACATTCTTGGAATGTTTACCTTTTCAGCAACTGTGTCATCTTCGTGGACAAAATATTGCCTGGAAAAACATATAAAAACCGACACATTCGGTTTAAGATAACAATGCCAAAGATCAAGACATAAAACACAGTAAATCGCAATTGTTATAAAGTTCATAAGTAACTCAGTACATACTTTACAACAGAATACGCAGGATTCTTTCGCAGCGGGTTCTCGGATGTCTGTCAAAAGCAACAAAATCAACAATCAGATTTACGAAACTCAGACACAAATTTCCATCACAACAAAAATCAAATCCTCAATCTAATTTAACTATGTCAAGAAGAACATTGTAAAATATTAAACAACAACGACAAAATCAAACACGGAAATATCTCGAAAGCGAATATTCCACATCTTCAATGATTTCTGTACGGCATAAATCATAAGGTCCAAAGTGATTCATAGAAAAAGCAAAAACTAGGGTATAGAAATTAAAGGCAGGAGCAGAGGCAGCAGCAGCAGCAGCTTACAGGAAGGTCAGGGATGTAATCGGTGAGATGAGGAACGTCTTGAAGCACATAACCATCTTGAGCGTGGACTTCTTTGATACTTGAAGTCATCGTATTAGATGAAGATAAAGATCTAAACTTTGGAGTAAAACTGAAAGACCCTTAAGGCCTGGAATTCGATTAAATTGTCAGATGTTGGAATTTGAATGATCAAAGAAATCGATGGATGTTAAAGATTAGAACTTTACAAAGTACCTTTGAGAATCGCAGCGAGAAAAACAGAGCAGGAACAGAGCGAAACAAAGCAGAGCAGATGGCCGGCAGAGTGGATTGAATTTTTGGTTTTTGTTTGGGTTGGAATTTAATAAAAACTTGTAGAAGAGTCAGAATGATTACTGCTTAAACTAATTAATTAATATTAAATTTATTTAAAATAATAGTAAAAACGAATTATAGTTGAAATTGGATTTTATGAAATTTCTTAAATTAATTATTGTATTGTATAGTGAAAAGATCCAAAATGTCTAACAAGATTTTGGAAACTGAAATCGAGTGGTTGATGAAATTCAGATAATTAAATTTTTAAAAAGTAGCATTGTAGTAAAAGGATTTTTTGGAAATTGTAAAAATTAAATATTTGTAAAATTTGAAATTGAGTCGATAAAATGGACAAAAAATCAAAGGTAGATTCCACTAACAAATTTAGTAGTAGATTACTAGATGGCATCAGTAGAAGTTGTATCATGTGGACCCCCTTTTCATGGATCCATGAATCTCTCTTTGCAGCCGTTGATTGCATTTTCTGTTTGCATTTTGGACGCACTAGATTGTGGCACGTGTTTGCATTTTTGAAATGCACACGTGAGTTGCACATGACAAATGCACACGTGAGTTGCACATGCTCATTAATGCGCTGGCACAATCTGGTGCGTCCAAAATGCAAACAGAAAATGCAATCAACGGCTGCAAAGGGGGATTCATGGATTCATAAAAAGGGAGGTTCCACATGATACAAACTCTCAGTATTTGACTTGACAAGGATTGATAATAGAATGTTGGCTCCCATTTTCATACACACCATATTGATTTATATGGTTAAATTTAAAATTAAAATTAATTATTACTTTTGATAATTTGACGGTTAAATTAAATTAATTTTTAAAAAAAGCGGTTACGTTTGAAAAAAATCTTAGCAATCGATTTGATGTTTTATTTTGAATTAAATCTCATTCGTTGGATTATTGATAATTAATTATTCGATATATCATTTTTACTCTTGATTTGTATATTGCAAATATGGAATAATTGTTTAATTCATTAAATAACCAAATGGGTGGGAAATCTGACCTAACTAATTGTTGAAGTCAATTCACTTTCTCAAAATTAGTTTTCTTGTTATACTTAATTTTTCTTCTTTTTTATTTGAAATTGTACCTTATTTACTATTCTATTCATATGAATTTTCATTTTTTCCTAACTATGATAAAATTGAGAAAAATGTCAAAATTATAAATGATACTTTACTATATGCAACAAACCGAAAGAGTTTTAGACGGACAGATTATATTTTGTAGAACCGAATGACATCCTCTCAATTGTTGATATTATTATTCCAACGATTGATATTGATAACAATCAATCTTCAACCGTCCATAATTATTGTAAATTACAATCATAATATTTAATTAAAAATGATTTAATCACACCGTTAAATTAATCAAAATTAATATTTACGACCAAGTCCCTCCAATTCACACAAAAATTACATTTTACTATTGATCTTAACTCTGCAACAAACTATATGTTGATTAATCTTAAAATGTTCTTCTTTTTGCAAACATTCAAAACCAAGACATTTAGCAAAATGGGTAGCAGATCATGATCAACTGATCAAGAATCAAGATAATAATTTTACTATAAAGACAACATAAGGCAGTTGGCCATATAATAATAATCTGACAAAATCATATTTATATTTGAAGAGAGTATTAATTAGCACGCTTAAACTAAAATATTTATAATCATGTGTGGTGTGGCAACATTGGATAGGTGTCTTTCCATCTAACAAATAACAATAATAAACATATACTAATCAAAGAATTACTTACACCTATTGAAGTGTAAATGTCATTATGAATGTAAGGCCATCATCAAGCAATAAGCCAAATCTATATGTTGTCTTTTGGATAGTTTATCTTCAACATTCTTAATTTCTTTAATAACAACAATCTAATATTAATCACTCTTACAAACTCTTAGAGAAACATATTCATACCACGAACAAGCAACTACATGTTATGAGTAGCCCCAAAGGTTGGTCCAATGTAGGTCATAAGTTCGATCTCTACTAAATATTTAAAGGTGAGATTTTTTAATTCGGCCAGTCGGTTCCATTATTATGGTATAGTCGCATCTGACTGGTCTCAGCGACAGTGATTCCCCTTCAAAAAACTACATGTTGTGCATACAAATAAGATCTTGTGTTTAATAGCAAGCATTTATTGACATTAATTGAGAAATAGCAAGCATTTATTGACATTTATAACAGTTGCAACTTCTTTAGTGTCATATATGTCATTGTGAAAGACAAAAGAAGAAAAATGTGACAAGAATTGCGACAAAAGATGTCACCTGAAAAGGAAAAGCTGATGTAATACTTCTGGTTCAATGTTCATTTCCAATAATGGTGGCATCACATGTAATCAATCTACTTCAACTGTGACTTGTGATAATGTTGCCTAATATGATTGTTTAGATTAATGCCATGTCATTCTTATATCCGTGTCTGTTCCAACTCTTAGGGACACAATGTGTCCTTTCCTAATTGATCTCAAGTACCCGTTTCTTGGATGCTTGATAGTGATCAGGTCTGTGCCTAATTTCAACGGTAAATCTTTGAAAAATCAGATGAAAATTATAATATAATTTACTGTTTACCATTAACATTGGGCATTTGGTCTAGTGGTATGATTCTCGCTTAGGGTGCGAGAGGTCCCGAGTTCAATTCTCGGAATGCCCCCTTTTGCAACAGGCATCGATCGTTGTTCATTCAACTTGATCAAATGTTATTCAATGTTCCAAATTCAACATATGCAAATAGGTTACAGCTGAAGACTTGTCTACAAACTGTAAAAAATTAACTTGATCCATTGGCGCATATATTTGTTTTTCGTAAAATTTTGTCATTGCACTAATGCACGTACAAAACAGTTACCTCAAAAATGCAAAGAGTCTATGTAAGTGTTGGTGGGGCACTAGGCATCGGTGTATATCGAGTTTTCGAATGTCATCACATGTCTCATCTGAATTTAACATGATTATTGATACGAGAGGACATTTTGATAATTTTATCAAAATTACCAAAATGTCCTTAGTCCTTAGATTTAGTAGGGTAAGTTGGTCATTTATGCACTTGATAAAAATGTAAAATGTAGAGATTTCAAGTAACATGACAAGAAAAATCTGAGTCAAATTACTTTGACTCGAGTGGGTCAATCGGAAGTCAAAGTCAAACTTACATCTCTTGGTTATGGCGCGCTGGTGAACCAAACCCTAATTTCTCGCTGCGCCTCACACCGACTGTGAAATTGAATTAACTGGAGATGGAAATGAAGGCCGAGACTGATGCTGATGATAACCTTCCGGAGTTTTTCAAAGTCTACTTTCGCCAACAAAGCTTCCATCAATTGGTATACTTTCTCCAATTTACACTTTCTTTCAGTTGATCTTTTTCAGTTTTGTACATTTTACTAAGCTGAAGTTGCTGATGTGTGATTGCAGTTAGTTCCGAGTGGGTTTGCGGATTATATAGGAAGGAGGAAATCTGGTTTGGCTAAGCTGGTGGCTGGTTCGAATGGAGAAACTTGGCCAGTTGAGTTGGTACAGAGTGGAAATGATTTGATTTTTACTGAAGGATGGCAAGGTTTTGTTGAAGACAATTTGGTCGGAGATGGGGATTTTCTGTTTTTTAAATTTCACGGTAATTTGGTATTTAGTGTTACTATATATGACAAGAGTATGAGCGAGAAAGGGATGGAATTTATTGGCGAGAGTGGTCAGGGAAGCAATAGTATTCTGGAAATTGAAGAACAGCAGGATAAGGTTAACAATGTGACGAGGTCATGTGCGATACCTATTAAGCCTGAAGGTGACTGCAAAACTGAACGGGTGACTTTAGTCCTCACTTTTTCAGTTGTCCTCCTGTTGTGGATTTGAGGGAGACGTTCACTTTTTTTTCTTGGTGTTTTTCAGTTGACGAAACAGCAGAACAAACTGATGTCTCCGTGAAACCCTCTTTTGAAAAAGTTGTCAATCTACACAGCTTTGTGAGTATCACAGATCCCTCGCTGTATGATGTAATCACTTTTATACAGTGGCAAATAATTATAGGTCGCTGAATACTCATTCAGTTTAGAATGTTCATGAAATCAAGTCATATGATGACTTAATACCCTCTTCAGTTCTCGTGAAATTTAGAACTGGACAGTTTTAATTGCTAAGAAATAGACATTTCTGCTTTTACCGTACATGCATAACATTATAGATGTTTTGACTAAATTATCTCCATGTGTAGAGAATATTATCTTTTGACAGAGTTCTGGACTAATTCTTCGTGCTTATTACTTGGTGGAACCAGTCTGACCTGGCAACTTTCATGCAGGGTGTGCCGAAATCATTTGTCCTTAAACACTCATTAGGCTACAAAAGTTGTGAGAGGATGTTCTCCGTAACAATAGAAACTCATCCTGGGAAGTGAAAATCATTAACAATGGAGGCAGGATTAAGTTATCTGGTGGCTGGCGCGCTTTTTTACGTGAAAATGATATCAGGGAAGGAGATGTTTGCAAATTCGAACTTTTGGACAGACTGGAAATGATGGTTTATGTCATGACCGGAGAAGAGGGGCATAGACAGAACAAGGTAGATGTGGCAGGACCAAAGGTGACTCCTTCAAAGAGAGCTGCAGAAGTTTCTCAGCCTGGTATCAAACGTGGTAATTAATCATTCTCAGTCTCTAATTTTTTAAAATTGCAACAGCATTTAGACGTTCTTTTCTTTGAGCTGAAAATATTCTTTATGAACAGTGAAAGTGTCCAGTATCATTGATGCTATGACTACCATACGTGAGATGCTCACAAATGTTAAGGACACGATTTCACACATGGAAACTCTACTACTTCGACTTTCCAGCGACTTTGCCGCTTTGAAGAAAAGTTGCAGAATATAGAGACTACAGACCTACGCATTACACCTAAACCTACTTCCACTATCGGGCAGCAGAACAACTGAGCATATATGCCACCGCCAGTGTTCACTACACCCTTTGTGCTTCAGGCATATCTGCCATTTTCTTGCGAGTTTTGCTGGGTTTTTCATTGCTGGTATGAACATATTGTATCTGTCCGCACTACCAGTTAAGTGTCACATTGTGTTGCACAAACAGATTTACAACGAAATCTAAATGATTAACTTGTGTTGTATTGTGTATATTTTGTTTTGCACTCACCTGAGCCTTCTGTCAAACAATTATTAGCTGTCTTGGTAGAACATCATTGTTCATAACCATAGAGACATGGTATATCATAATGTACTTGTTTATCAGCACTCCATTCCACATATTTGCATACTATGTATGGAGGTAGGAATCACATGTGCTTAGTATTGTTTAAGCATCATGAAATTCATATCTAAATGTATTAAAATGGTCTGGCTGAGCTGGTGGAAAGAATTTGTATTCTGGTGATGGGTGGAGATATTTTGTTTAACAGAATAGTGCGAGATGGAGACTTTTTATGTATATTAATTTCATGGAAATTTGATATTCAGCATCATCATTTAAATTTAACGTCTAACAAAATCTCAAGAAGGGCCGACGCATTGTTACACTCAAAAAGAGTTCAAGTTATTTCTATATAGCTGATCTATTCTTACTGTAATTGCGACCGTGTTCCAAAATCACCTTCCTCACGCACCTTTAAGAAGAAATAAAGCTGATGAGCCAACACATTTCCTGGCAATGCAAAGTATTGCAAACTCCAGTCAATCTCCAAATACTTCACATATGATTCACATAATACCCGACAGAAAAATGCAGTTTCAGAATTCTCACACCATTCATATTATTAAAATGCAACAACATAAAATATAATTTCAAGGAAATCCGCAGTTGAGAACTTTGCCAATCTGAAATTTTATCAGCTAAAAATTTCCAAATAACATAGAAAATGACTTGAATCCAACTGAATGGTATAAAATCCTGTAAATCAACGACCAAGCAGAGCGCCAAAAAGAAAACCTACCAATATTGCACCACCAAACTGCCTCATTTCTTAGCTTTTTTCGGCAGTCGGCATCCATTATGCGCGAGGCGAGTCACATCCTCAATATACACTATGGGATTCAGATCACCTTTCGAATGGGTATATCCATCTCTAAAAGCAGTAATTGCCAGCCTCTTCTTCTTAAAGAACTGAAATCCTTTCATCCTAATAACAACTGATTTCACTCCCATACTCCTCGCAAGCCTACCAACATGCTCGGCCGTAGCCTCAGATGCATATTTAGATACCTTAGCAGCCTGATCAGGCAACACTCCAGCAGCAGCCCAAACTTTAGTATTCCCTTTGGAATCCGTCAAGTTGACTAAAGTATTGTTATTCAAAAACTTCATGTGGACAATATCTGGATTCTGATCGATAGTTCTAGTGTTATGAAAGCCTTCGAATTCCTTGTTCTCTTGGATGATTTTCCGGACGAAATCCATCGATCTTGTGCTTGACGGAGGTGCAGTGCGTGGATTGGCAAAGGTTGATGGAGTCGCGGATCGGAGATCGGAGTAGCTTGGGAAGTCTTCTGGTGTCGGATTTGGTGGATTTTCGGACTGTCGATTTTCGGCGGCGGCGGCGGTGTTGTTGATGAAATTTGAGAAGCTGGAAAACAGACGAGTGCGATTGGAGACCAACGGATTTGAAATCGATCGGAAAATGGAAAAGCGATGCATGATTTGATCGGAGTGGTGATGAGTAGATTGATGCTTGAGCCGAGCTCGATGTCGTTGCGTTCGATTCCGAAATCGAAACCCTAGACGATGATGATGTATGTTTACATAATTACGAAAAAGTCCTTGGACAGTGGACGGTGAGTGTAATTGGATAGCTCGGAGGACATTTCCGTAATTATAGTACTAGAGCGATTCAATGCCTCATTTTGTAGGTGTGTGTGTGTATGACCCGACCTAATTCGCAAACCTGAATCGAACCGAGTGTTTGGATCGGGTCATTCCGCGGAACCGAGGAATAATGGAGGAATTTGAATTCATCATTGGGTTACCCAAACCGACCTGAACCATCCGAACATTCTATTTAATAATAAAAAAATTAGTTAGACTTCGAATCTTATCGTTCTAAATACTAGACCTACACTTTCACAATCCACTCGAATTTCTAATATGTTATATTATTGGTAGTTAATTATATTAACGATTTATCGCTAAAAAAATTACTTTCGTCTTCTGTTCTTTTACTATTCGTGAGTTGTTCAACTAGTTTCGATTTTTTTGTCAATAGATATTTTTGTCAAATGTTTTTGGAACGTCGAGTACAGACAGGTTCGAATTAAACATTTATTTTTCAGGTCGGGTTCAGATTTTAAATGGTGACCCGAAGATTTTTTCGAGTCGGGTACGGATCGAGCCGAACCTGTCCTAATCCGACCCATGCCCACGCCTACTCATTTGGATATACTCCATTGCATCCTATTCAAAAGAAAGTCATTTTACAAATCTTAATTTTACAAAAAAAAATCAGAAAATAGCTTCTGCTTGCCGATCATAGCATTGTCAAGATAATACATGAGATGAGAATGTGACTAAAAAACATCAGTTCGTTGATAGCAAATAAATATTCAAGATTTCAAAGTACGGCGGCGCGCAGGCATCAGGACTCCTTGCAAAAAGCGACCACCAATGAGAAAAACGAGCACCTAACTCTTGCTACTGTATTCATTTCCTTCCTGTCAGGAAGTCACAGGATAGATGCAGATTATACGGTTGTCTCTTAGTTGTCATTAGTCGCTATTCCGATGCGTCGAAATACAGCTTGGAAAGTTTGCCCACCATTTCTAGCAACCTTTTGGCCTTCCTCTGTTGCACTGCTTAATAGTTTAACAACTGGATCAGCTTCCAAATCTGCATCAGTGAGGGGTTCAAACATTGGGTGATCATCTAAACACGCTTTCATCCACTCTCCGAGCTCCTCGACATCAGTTATTGTGTAGATGATTCCGCCAACCTGAAGAGCATAAGCATACTCATCCAGCAAATGTGGGCTGATGACTCGACGTCGATGGTTCTTTTCTTTGAAATGAGGATCAGGGAATAAAAAGAACATCTTTGATAGTTGTCCTTTCTCAAAGTAGTTAGGAATGTATTTCATGAGTTTGTTCGAACCACTGACACATTCTGATACTGACCGGGATTTGATACTCTCAATGCAAGGATTCGTTCCTTGACATATTCAGTAACCTTGTCCCTAAGTTCCATACCAATCATTAAGGTGTCTGGGAAGAGTGTAGCAAGACTAATCAAAAGTCCACCAAAACCACATCCAACATCAGCAAACTGAATCCTCTTGGACGAGCCAACCTGACCAGATGAAAATATTTGAGGGAAATGGAGAGAATAATCGACATGGCTAGGAGAGATTGGGACTGGGAAATGTGAGTCGCTTAAAGGGTTGCTGTGAGCTCTGGCACGGTAGAAGCGCTTCCTTGGCAGGCCCGTCGATTTGTTAAAATTCGAACTCACTTTCCCTTCTGACATTACCTCAACTGCATAAAGTTTGAAATAAAATTACAAATTTAAAAACAACGACAATCAGTGTATTAAGTTCCGCGAAATGAGTATCAACACACATGAAACAATAAAGTTGCCGAAAGAGCAATGCCCTAATTCTAAAAACAAACCATTTGGAAGACAATGCAATTCAATTCAGAAACATAAATTTTATTAAGAAGCAAAAATATACGTTTGCTTCTTCTATGAATTGTAGACGATGAATGACACAAAGTAAGTGCAGATGAGTACTGGGAGGAGTGTGCTTACCTGAATTCTATAGAACCGACGGTCTGTGAGCGGGAGGGTAGTGACGATTAGCCAAAAGACGGCGCCGGGCAGTGAATGATACGGCGAGACGCTCCGCTGGTGGTAATTAGGGTTTTAAGACAAATGACGTCGACTGCCCCTTGAAATTAAACACAAAATTGTGTATCCTTTTTTTCGTGGCTTGAAATAATTTAGCATTTTACCTATCGAAAAAAAATTAGCATTTTAATTTTTTTTGAAAAATCAAAATTGGATAATATAAATTGGTGTAAAAAATAATATTATTTACATTACAAATATCATTATTTTGTTTTGAGGGGTGAGCTGTATCACAGTTTTCATTTATAGTATCGCTTTTGTAGGTAAAAGTTCAAGAAAGACGGATAAGTATTTGTAAGATGGTGAGACACAATCTCGTTCGTTGATTACTAATAATCCAACAGATGAAATTTAAACAAAAAACAAACGTCAACTCCAACCGCCCTGTTTTTTGCAAATTCAACCGCCCAATTAATTAAAAACCAACTTGAATTTCGATCGTCAGATTAATCAAATCAATGATTGAGATTTCGTCATTCGTCTCACGAATATTTAATGTCCTCCTAGAACTTAACCCTGCTCTTGCATATTATGAGAAGTCCAATTAATTTTAAATATAATCAATTAGGTTAAAATGACATAATTTATTAGTAAAATAGTACGACAAAATTTGAACTATTAACCCTTGTATAATTGTATAAAGTGGGGTTCATTTGAAATCCTAAGACTCTAATTTGATCCAACGGTCCAAAAATCAACTTTTTATTTTTAGCGAAATAATTAAAATGTACAAAACAAAGTCAAAATATGCAAACAATTTAATAAGTGCAAACAACGAATAAAAAATACATTTGTACACTTGGGGTCACCAAAAAACTGGACTCTAATTGTATAATTGTCGGATGTCAAACATACAGTCATTCATTAAATTTCAATGGCTTCAATCATATCTTTTGGATAAAAATGGCAAGACTAAGTCTAGAAGGAAAGCTTACAATTCAGCTGGGACAAAATAACCAACAGTATTGTCGTTGATATTGTTTAACAATCTCTTCACGTCACCATCTTTGTCATAAAACTGATGAACAAACATACATTTATTAATGTAATCAAACTACAAAATAAATCGTTGTAACTTGTCCATCTAGACATCCTCATTCACCCTTTTGTTTATAAAAACCTCATTCATCGATCCAACCACAAATTGACTTTCATATAATGTCTGATCATATGGAAATCACCACCGCCATGTCGTCCTGTCCGGTTGATGTCCGCTTTGATCTCGATGAAGTTTTATGCACTACGATGGACGAGTACTCGACGATTCTACGGATGAATGAAGTCAGCTCTGTTATATCTCAGTTACCCATTTTGAAGCTCGATGAACTCGAGTCTATGTCAGATGAAGAAGTTATATGTATTATTTGTCGGGAAGATATCGCAAACGGGTGTAGACAGCTCGAGTGCAGACATATATACCACGAGAACTGCATCGTGTCGTGGCTCGCTCTTGATTCTTCTTGCCCACTCTGCCGTTCTGTCGTTGTTCATTCGAAAGTCACTTAACATGAATCACTCTAGTTTGGTGCTTTTTCTTGCAAGGATACGATTGTTTTGTAATTTTCAGACTTATTTTTGGGTCGTTTTACGATCTCTTTCCAAGCTTTGCGTTTTGTTCTAGTTGTACATTGAGTTTGAAGCCACCAGTGGAGATTAGCCCATCTAGCCTTGTTTCTACTCTCCTAGACATTTGAAATTAGTATTTTGGTATTCTTCTGTTCATGTTTCTCTAGTATATTTTGAAGAAGTTTAAAGAACATCAAAAAAAATTGTGAGACGGAAAGAACATTATTTCAATCGTTGATTTCTATTAATTCAACAATAATTATTAATAACCGCCGCTCACTAACTATCCGTATTTTTTGCTAATTTATTATAAATTTAATTAAAAATGAAACACATACAAGAGTTTTTTTTATCTTAATTAAAAAAGAGAGTTAAATGACCTGAAATTTCTAGCGACTGACAGTCGTCTTGTGTGTCCGATGGCTCTGAGATTCGTAACCACAATCCCAATCTTCGCACCTCCAATCGACACAACATCAAACCACATCCGCAACCTTCCAACCGAACTCCACTTCTCAAGATGGAACAACGCCAACGCCGCCCACTACGAATCCCGCCGTCGCGCTCAAGAAGAAATCGAACGCGACATCCGTCTCACCCGCCGATTCCAATCCGCTGATAACATCGCCTCCACCACCACCGCCACTCCCTCACGTCCCTCCTCTCCCTCCACCTTTAAATCCACCGGTACACCATCCACTCCCTCTAAACCCTCCATCCCCGGCCGCAAATCCAAATACTCAAAACCCCCTAAATTTAAAATCATCCGCGCAGACACTCCCAAAACCCTAATTACAACACCATTTGATAGAACTGAAAAAGAGAAAAATGTGGTGGTGACTGAAGATGGAGTTTCGTATAAAGTGGAAGGTGTGCCTTTTGAATTTATGTATAGTTATACGGAGACGCCGAAAGTGAAGCCAATTGGGTTACGAGAGGAGCCGTATTCGCCATTTGGTCCGGCGACGATGGGACGGCCGTGGACGGGGAAAGCACCGTTGCCGCCTAGTAAGAAGAATTTGAAGGAGTTTGATTCGTTTGTGTTGCCTCCACCGCATAAGAAGGGTGTTAAGCCTGTGCAGTCTCCGGGACCGTTTGTGCCGGGGTCTGGTCCGAAGTATGTGAGGAGTAGGGAGGAGATATTGGGAGAGCCGTTGACGCGTGAGGAGATTAATAGCATGGTTGAGAGCTGTCTTAGGACGAGTAGACAGATGAATATGGGTTGGTTGAGGCCATTCATGATTTCATCGTTTTAGTTTGATTTACTTGGTTTTTTAAGTGGCTTGAGCTGAATTTGTTTTAGGTCGGGATGGATTGACGCATAATATGTTGGATAATATACATGCTCATTGGAAGAGGCGGCGTGTGTGTAAGATCAAATGCAAAGGGGTTTGTACTGTTGACATGGATAACGTCAAACAACAATTAGAGGTGATATTTTTTAGTGTGCTCGTTTCGGTTTTTAATGCTTCATCGTGTAAGCCTTTGGGTACTTTTTAAGCTGAAACTTGGGATGGAACATAACACTAGTTTACACTTACAGTTTCTTTTAACAATTTATACCTCCAATTTTAAAATTTGATGAAAGTGATTCGTTTATGGTTATCTTTGTTGCGTTCTTATGGAGAAATGCATTGGTTGAAATCTGAAATGCTTGAATGGTTGATGAATGTTTATGTGTTTTACCAATGATTTCTTGTATTTTTTTACTTTGATCATCTCTGAATTGTGAGACTTTGGTAGACATTCAAGTAATTTTCATTGTTTTATAGGACAAAACAGGAGGAAAGGTTATACATGAGCGAGGGGGAGTGTTGTTTCTCTTTCGCGGTCGAAACTACAACTACAGAACTCGTCCCAGATTCCCCCTTATGCTATGGAAACCTGTTTCTCCAGTGTATCCAAGGCTGGTCAAACGGGTACCGGAAGGCCTAACAATGGAAGAAGCAACAATTATGCGCAAGAAGGGGCGAACATTGATTCCAATATGCAAGCTTGGTAATGTGCTGATTATTTTTATAATTTCAGTGGATGAACTTGCACATTATTTATTCACTGGTATAGTTTCCACAATCAGGTAAGAATGGTGTGTATAAGGGACTTGTACAGCACGTAAGAGAAGCATTTGAAGAATGTGAATTGGTTCGTATTAA
The DNA here is from genome assembly GCA_006409495.1 of Sedum album. Classification (NCBI taxonomy): domain Eukaryota; kingdom Viridiplantae; phylum Streptophyta; class Magnoliopsida; order Saxifragales; family Crassulaceae; genus Sedum; species Sedum album. The sequence continues at coordinate 66,699 of QZGG01000357.1, read as the reverse complement.
CTGTCAAGGAATGAACGGGAGCGACTACAGAAAAATTGGTGGAAAACTCAAGGTACAATACCATTTCATCTTTTAAATAGATTACGGATTGAAGTTTGAATTTCAACTTAATATCCAAAGAATTTACTGGTCTGAGTTTGACCCTATTGCGTCTTATGAAAATGCTTATTATCTGCATTTCATCTGTTCATCTTTATGCCTTGCGTCAATCTGTAGGATCTGGTGCCATGTGTGTTGATCTCATTTGAACTTGAACACATTCTCATGTGGAGAGGTCCGGAGTGGAAATCATCATTGCTAAGCTTAGAGGACAATTCTAATGCACCTGTAAAAGGTGGTGCGCTATTGACTTCACCTATCTCTGAAGCACTAGAATTGTCACCGTTCATCACACAGAATACACCTGGTAACGGTGAAGACCAGGCCATAGCCAGTGCAAGTGTTCTTATGGGCTCGGAAGATACGCATGAAAGTGGCCGGTTTGCAACCACCGAATCAGATGACCTTTCTCGTGCATCTGCCTATGTTGAGCCAGAAGCTATCCAACTAAGGGAAATCAAAACCATTATGAATGACAACACTACCTCTATCGACAGCAAATTAGGGAGAGGTACATGTTCTGGTACCGATGAAGCAACTGCAGAAGAGGATACATCTACAAGTCTAGGTGAAACCAGAGACACCAGAGTTTCTCTCATCGAGGTATCTCCAAATATGACAGAAGATGAATTTCTGGAGCCAAGAAAGCCGAGTGCATCTATCGAAGCAGTTAAACGACTTTGGCAGCAAGCCCTTGACCAGGGAGCTGCCTTGCTCTTAGAAGATGCTCCACTAAATGCTGACGTTGTCCATGCAAGAGCTGTTGCTTTCTCCCAGTCCGCTCCACGAGGACCTATGTTTAGTTTCTTTCCAAGAAGAGCCCCTTATAAAAGACCCGAAAGGCACGAAGCTACTGAAATTCCTGAAAGGCTGGAAGCTATAAATCTTGGCGACGAAGTAGATGAAGTAAAAGAAGAAATCACTCCAATACAATTTCCAAGCCAACCACCTCCACCAAAACGAGCAAGTGAAAGAAATATTTTTAGAAGGCAAATTAATAATGAGGTATTCAAGGAAGACACGAAAAATGTAGCACGGGGAACATTGGGAGTAGATGAGCTTGCAAAATTATTAGCATAAATTCATATTTGCTGGTAAAATACCAGGCTTGGTGTCGTTGACCAGTCAGGCATGTACATTGTTGTTACCTCTTCTGAAAATTCAGTTTTTCGATACAAATGGCGAAAAGGAATGCAAATATAATTGGGTATGCCAAAAGAATGACTGCACTGATACCCAAATAGTCCTGGCCAAACCCAAAATAATCCTGCAAGAACCTGCTAAGTATCTTCGGTTGTCCGAATGCTAGAATTTCATTCTGTATATCTGCGTACTGTGATGTTAAAATGCCCCTCAGGGACCAAGCTGTCGGACAAATCCAGTAACACCATGCCCACCATCTAGGAATATCCTGGTATGAGAAATTTAATTATCAGTTTCCATATTGCATTTCGAAAAGGAAGTTCTATATATAAAATTTGAGCTTACCGGTTCAGGTATAAGGTACCCTGAAAAAAGATTCATTATGGTGTAGCATAAACTTGCATACACTGCAGCTACTGGGTAATTCGGCGTCAAGGATACTAACAGCATTCCAAGGTAACTGAAGTATAAAAGCGAGCAAAACATTGTGTAGAAGTACCAGAATATTTTGAATGCTGAGAAATACAGGTTTATTGCAGGATAGGTGATTGCCACAAACAGAATGGTTTGGAGGAAAATATATGGAATCTCTATTAAAACCTGTGCATCGAGAAATGGAAATGTATTAGTTTATTCAGCTGTCTACGATCTCGAGTGTGGAGCTGGAGTTGTACGAGATTTAAGTACCTGTGCGCATGAATATGCCCAAGAAGTATACATTCCGGAAAATCTTTCTCTGTAGACGACACTACGTTCAGCACCGATGAATGGCAGAACAGATGAGCAGTTGCCTACTCCCAAAAACTGTACAAAGAGAAACATTGTTCCTACAATGTTGAACAAATCTTGTTCGTCGTGGCTTGCAAAAAATTAAGTAACGATCAGCTTTCTCAAGGTTTCTAATCTACTAAAAATCAAGGGAAAAATCCGGCTTACATATTTTGTCCTTTTTTCCATAGGAGTGCTCCGATCAGGACAGACGCGCAAGTGATGTATACTAAGCGCGCCAAATTATATTTAGGACTTCTCCAATACGACAGGTTTTGCTTCCAAAGACATGCTTTGAGCTGCCCCCAACCATTAGGGAAATCAAGCTTCTCGAAACTTTTTGGCTGAATGCTGAGATTTTTAACGAGCTCGTCGTTTTCACTGCACAAAAGGGTGTAAAAGAGTATGCAGCAAATTTATATAGAGAATTTCTTCATATCTGCTATCAAGTGCTATGCTTACTTACCGGCATGGATCAGACTCTTCGTAGAGCTTAGCGAAATCCAAGCCTAGTCGGGCTTCTGTAGATGGACTTGTGATTTCTAGCATCCATGTTGCAGGATTACTGTCTGTCTTTATTTTCGATACTCCATTGATACCCTTATTATACCAACAAAGTTCGTTACATTCCGATCATAAATTTTCGTATAGAACTTTTTATTACTTGTTCAACCCACCTCGAAATAGTCGATCACATTGCGGCCTTGCGTACCCAATGCTCCGGAATAAATGATCTGACCTCCGCGCTTCATCAGAAACAGCTGCATCAAACATTTCATATCATCAACTCTCCATATGCTAAATATTTTTACAGATATCATGTAAATTTGCAAGTTGGCAATTTTGTGACAATTTACCTCATCAAAAGCTTCAAAAATGTCGATACTTGGCTGGTGAATGGTGCAAACAACAGTCCTTTTAGTGCTTACAATTTTCTTAACTGTCCGCATTACAATGGCAGCTGACCTTGCATCCAAACCTGACGTTGGTTCGTCCATAAAAATGATGGAAGGGTTTGAAACAAGCTCAACAGCTATTGTTAGCCTTTTTCGCTGATCAATGGAAATGCCGGTTACACCAGAAATGCCAACTAAAGCATTTTTAACTTCCTCCAGCTCAACCATTCCAAGAACTTGTGACACAAACTCCTAAGAGTAAAATGTATGCACACTGCAACTTTAGTTTTGTACTTACTAGCAAAATTTCCAGGTGACGCGATAAATCAAATATTTCTTACATCTTTCGTCTTTTGGTTGATATGAGACGGAAGACGTAGCCAGGCCGAGTATTTCACAGATTCTTCGATGGTTAACAGTGGTGAGTGTACATCTGTTTGCTCACAGTATGCAGATATGCGAGAGTATGCATTTTGGACTTTTGGATACCCATTTATTTTTATTTCACCTTCTGTGATGCCACTGGTTTTTCTTCCTGATAAAACATCCATTAATGTTGTTTTTCCCGCTCCGGTAACACCCATTAATGCCGTTAAGATTCCTGGTCTGAATGCTCCTGTTACGTCCTTCAGAAGCTGACGCCTTTTCTGCTCGTAGACGTAACAAATTTACCAGAAATTAAAACCTGTTACACTGTAAGAACTTATTAAGAATAACATCCACCTCGTGAGTTTCGACGAAGTACTCCAGGCAGATTCCTGAATGATATATTGGCAGGCTCAAAGGGTAGTATCATTTCTGTGCAGTGTTATCCATGACACAATTTAGCATCAGTCCTTCCAAAATGAAAATATCTGTATGAAATATGGTGTGCTGTTCTTACTGAAATTTTTACTGTCCGAAGCAGCTGAACTTAGGCTTTCAGGATTTCTTTTGACAGTCTTTGATCTCCCAGGAGCTGTCAGAGTAAGATGAAAAATAATCATTTTACCCAAGACTGATTTTATTAAATTTTTTACTGATGCTCGGAAAATATATGCTTACATTTTGTGAATGTCAGAGCACAGCAGAATCCGATGTTCAGTACCAGCCAGAATCCAACCAATGCAGCTATACATATCCAATAAAAGTAGTCATTGAAGTTAAGTCCGCGACTGACTAAGACTAGTGTCCCTATACTAGTATTTGAAGATGAAGCCTGTAGAAAAAATGAACATTAGTAAACTGAAATATGAAAAAGTTCCATCCTGATAATTTTTTTCAAGAGAATGTATTGCATTACCTTTCGCTGCCAGCGCGGAGCGTGAAACTCAGTGATGGATGTAGCGATTTCTGCGTAAGAAAGCGGTGAAAGCCAAAATCCCCAACCCAACCAGACAGGCAAAGAGGCTGCAATGTACAGTAAATACATTTTCACTAGAGGTTTGCATATTCATCATATTTTTATGGAGGTCAGTTTCGATCAGAGTTAGCTTCTTACGCTTCTTTATAATGAATCCACCAAATAAAAGCATTGACATCAAAGAAAACAGTCCACAAAAGGCTGCAACTGATGGATGTTTGATCACCGAAGCAATGAAACGAAACCACGATATGGAAAAGAAGAAGAAACTGCCTGAAAAATCTGTAACCAAAGACATAATCAGCATCAGACTTTTATTTACAAAATGGCCGTAAGGGACTGATAAATTCATCGGTGCAAGAGGGGAGTACCTTATTGGTTCAGGACTGTAGCCTATGACATAATAAGTTAGAGATGTCCACAGAAAAGCGTCAAGTACTGAAAATGGGATCCGGAGAATGACTGCTGGAATGGTATAAGCCCAAGCTGGATAAAAATGCATATCTCTTTGCTTATAGAAAACATTTAGTCTAGCAAAAGTTAGGGACAGCTCGGCGAGGGAATTGCAAATAAGTCTAATAAGGCCATAGAACAAAGAACCCAAGAAATAATTTGCGTGAACTTCATCAATCTTCATTCTGGTGCGTATGAACACGGTCATTGTGATCACTCCAACGAATATAAGCTGCACTGATTTAAATACATGAACGAAGGAGTTTCGCTTCATGAGGAGCCATTCCCTAGAAATGCACACTTTGAGCATTTCTAAATTTCCAATGGAATAAATTTCATGTGTTAAGGCTCTTTTGTGGAATTCTGATTTTTCTACAGGCCTGGAGAGTTCTGATGCAAGCTTCTGACCTAAGTGAAACTCGGTAAATCTCATCGCAAAGTCATCTGGTGACATATAAGAATGAGGTTGGTCTTTCGGATGCCAGTACTGCGCTTGATCCTTTAATGAAACGACCTGCAAATACTTAAAAATATGATCAATATCCCATCAGTCAAGTAAATTTTTATCAGTAGCATATTTCAGAATCATACTTCATGGAAGAAGTCTGCGATGCCTTTTCTTGGCGGGCAAGTAAACCCGCAGAGCTTGAAAAACTCTTCGACATTTTCTCGAGGGCCATGGTAAATGACCTTCCCTTCCACCATTAAAATTATGTCATCAAAGAGATTAAAAGTCTCTGGTGCTGGCTGAAGAAGTGATACCAAAACTGTAAAGTCTGTTATTTTCGCTAGTTGTTGGAGGCAAGTAATGATCTGAAAAGTAGTAGAACTGTCCAACCCATTTGATATTTCATCCATCAGTAGAACTTTCACCGGACCAACTACCATTTCACCTGCACACATTTTCCGAAATATTAACATTCTGTTCGGAACTTCTGTTTAGTTCATATTTATTTAAATTACCTGTAGTCAGTCTTTTCTTTTCACCTCCGGATATTCCTCTTTTCAAAGGACTTCCTACTAAGTTATCAGCGCACATGTCTAATCCAAGTATCTACAAAATCTTCGCATATTTAGTTTCCAAGGACAGTACAGAAGGAAATTTTTGGTTTCGCCGAAAGGTCACCTTCAAGATATAATCAGTTTGTAAAGTTTTTTTCAAGCCTTTAACTGAAGTTGCTTTTATGTATGTGTCAACAGAATGTTCTGGTTGTATTCCTGCCCTTTTCTCCCTCCGGATGAGCTCCGTCATGAAATCTGTCAAGCCAAGAAAATCAAACCCACTGATGTACATGAAATGATTTTTTTGATGCAAAAGTACCTTCTTTGCTTCCTATTCCCTGACATTGCGCAGCAAAATCCAACGTTTCCCGAACAGTGATCTCAGGAATGTGGAGATCATATTGGCTTACATACGCCGATGTCTTTTGAGGAACAAAGTCGTCTAATTCGTAACCATTGTAAAGAATATCACCTGTCATCTGCTACATAAAATTCATCTTAGTATCATATCGCATTCTTATCATTAGTTTCGATAAAAGTACAAAGGAACCAGTTGGCCACCTTCAGAGATGGATCCAATTTCCCTGCAAGTGCTAGTAAAAATGTGGTTTTTCCACTACCTGGTGGTCCAAGCAATAAAGTTAGCCTGCAAAAAGATGTGGAGGTTTTCAAAAAATTACCTTTCATGGCACGCATGATTTCCAAAGATTTCTTATCAGTTTACCTCGACGGTCTGATTATACCATTTATTCCTCTTAGCACAGGTTTTTTGCTTTTAGAAGATTTTTGCTTCCAAAATCCACAAATAGCCTGAGAACATGAATATTCATCAGGGTTATGAACTCCAAAGATTTTTCATGATCTCGTGCTGGAAGTGCACTTTAAGAGTACTGAGCCACTTACCTGATAAGAATTTTTGATAGTGTTCCAAAGCGTAGGCAATGGGTATTCTTGGTAAACGTCAGACTCAGCCTCGACGGAGAGGTTTTGGTATCTGATCTCAACTGTAGGCAGCTTCAAATCCACTCTATAAAAATAAATATGAAGAAATTCTTACAAATTTAATTTCTGCAAGTGAATTTTGCCAAAGAAGTTTTAATTCTTGCCTGTCAACTCTTTCTCTGAACTTTTTCAGCAACTGCAGGTTATCTTCCTCAATTATCTTTATCATGTCATCGACAAAGAGACGCCTTTCGATATCTCCAAGCTTTGTCACATCCGCTACTCTCATCTTTACATTTCTTCCATCACCTCCTGTACTATGATCAAGTATAGATGTCCGGAGCCTCGTGTAAGTAGGAAGTCTTTCGATTTCAGCCCATAGCGGCACGACTGAACTGTGATCCTCACACTCTTGGCTGCATGGAAATTGATCAGAATCTGCCATTTCTGTACAGAAAACTGAGAATGGAAGAGGCTTAACTAAGGAACTTGGATTATATTCTTGGAATAAATAAAAATGGAATAAAGAAAATGTAGCTAGGATTTGTTAAGCAGTGAGATTTAGGGAGGCAGAGGCAGTGTTGATTTTTTGAATGGAGACTTTGGAATCAAGTTGAATCATATAATAATATCAAGTTGCCAATCATGACCTTAAATTTGACAACTAGGAAAATGCTGTTTTATTCTGTGTAAAATAGACATTATTGCATGGTGCACAGACTAGAGTGTGGATCTACTTTGAGCATAAATTGACACAAAAAGTAGGAAAAGGAAAATGAGATCTAAAAGTAAAAAATGTTAAGCATACAAATCATGGAGGATATTGAGTGCAAAAATGAAGGGATCAGGACTTTCTGACCATATATATTAAGCATACAAATCATGGAAGATATTGATTTCAACGGATGAGATTTAATCAAAAAATAATCGTTAAATTCAATCGTTCATGTTTTTTGCAAAATTAATCGTCCAATTTATTAAAAAACCAACTTCAAGTTCAACCGTCGGATTAATCAAATCAATGGCTAAGATCATGTTGTATTCACCATAATTGTATTAAACGAAGTGTTGTGATGCAGCGCGTGACGGGAAGGAACGATAAATATCAATAACTCGTTAATTCCATAAATTAACAAGAGAAATTGATAGCCAGAGTCTTGATTTCAACCGAAATCGCGAAACTTGACGACAAAAGGGAAACCCTAATTTTCATTCATCATAAGCCGTCTGACAAAAGGAAGTACAATTTGCTTAAATAAGAAAATAAATGAAACCCTAAACATAAAAGAAACCCTAATTTAGATAGTAGCCCAAAACCAACTAATTAGCCCACATCATTCTCTCCATGTCGAAAAGATTCGTCCTCGAATCACAAGCTGGTTCGTCTAAGATCATAATCTGAAGAAATAAAGACTACGAATATCATAAGGCGTGCGTTCATGAGAATCAATTTTGAAATCATTATCGAAATCTGAAACATCCTCCTTAAGGACTTAACTCGCACATCGAGCTCTCCGGTCCGAGGAGGATTTCACTAAAAATTTGATAGGATTTTCCTTAGTGACAGCTACAACACCACGCATCATAATGAACTCGTACAATCTTTTGTTCAGACGTTCGATCTGACTTCTTTTAGCATTAACTCTCCACGGCTCAGCATCATCCAGGGCTGCCGATTGGGCGGCAACTCTCCTTTGTGCTCGAGGTGGCATAATTGCAGGTTGCCTTGAAATCGATACAAATCTGGACTCAGAGCAAAAATAATTTTAGGACCATCAAAGGGTAAGGGGTGTTCCAACTGTCTTCGCATACCCGATTGATTTTGTAGTATTTTAGCTACATCCTGTGCCGACTCAGCATCAATTCTCGGTTGATGGTGATGTGACACACTCCTAGGATCGGCTGGAAACTGATACCAAACTGATGCAGTACGTGACGGGAAGGAACGATAAATATCAATAACTCGTTAATTCCATAAATTAACAAGAGAAATTGATAGCAAGAGTCTTGATTTCAACCGAAATCGCGAAACTTGACGACAAAAGGGAAACCCTAATTTTCATTCATCATAAGTCGTCTGACAAAATGAAGTACAATTTGCTTAAATGAGAAAACAAATGAAACCATATACATAAAAGAAATCCTAATTTAGATAGTAGCCCAAAACCAACTAATTAGCCCACATCATGTTGGAAACAAATGATTTTTATTTGCTTCAAAAAGTTGTGTGTTGACAAGCTTTCGTTATATCCTCTGATTCTACAACGTAGTGATATTGTGTGATCCTTGCGTTGTGGAGGTCGTAGTGACTTGATTGCACAATGTTTTGAGATGCTTTGTGTTGTGGAGAGAACTTCACGTTGTGGAGGTCACGATGACTTAATTCCACTGCGTGGTCAAATGCTGGACAGCGGTGCAGTGTATGCACTTGTTAACTGATTCAGCGGATGCTGGTCATGAGAGTTTGGTCTTCTTGCAGAACTTCTCTCACTAGCTTTCTTCCAAGTCCCTTATTTATAGGAAAACTTGATGGACTTGGGTCTCCATCATTTGGGGCCAAGTTCAATTTGCAGGTTTGACTGGTCCAATCTTCAGGTTCGATCGGTCCAATTTTATAAAATAATTAATTTGAATATTAATTCAAAATAATTACTTTATTTTATTTTCTCACACTTAATTAATTTTAAGGTGCATCCTTCGAGGGTTAAGTTCTAGAGAGACATGTAATTTTTTCGAGACTGAGAGACATCATCTCAATCGTTGATTTGATTGATTTAGCGGTTGAGATTAAAGTTGGGTTTTAATTAAATTTGACGGTTGGATTTGCAAAATACAGGGGTTGTTGAGAGTGACGATTATTAATATCAACCGTTAGATTAATTGAAATCAACGGACGATATGATGTCCCTCCGTCTCACAAAAAATTAATTATCTTCCTAGACCTCCCATCCTTCGATATTACAAAAACATAATCTCTTTAATTTTAACTCGTTCATTTAATATAATCAAGCAATGTAAATTCAAATGATTAAAGTATTAAATTTAATGTTAGGAAGGATACAATAGTAATTTTACGTAATGAAAGTTTAAGATATTATCTCATAGGGTAAGAATCATGTATAAAGATAAATAATTTATTCTTATAATCTAAAGAAAATAATTATATATGAGCACATGAATTAATAGATTTTATTCATTTTGAAATAGAAATTCATTGTCAAAACATTATACGATACAAAAAATAACTAATAACTTCTGTTTTACAATAGAGAAATGGGAAATGTATCATGTGGATCCATCTAATTTGATGGACTCGTGCATCCCCTCTTGCACATGAGTTACACGTGTTTTGCACCTGATGCACACGTGATGTGCACAATGCACAACCGGTCCGGACCGGACCGGATCGGAATAGGTTGGACCGGACCGGACCGGTAGACCGGAAAATTGGGGAAATAAGGATCGTGGACCGGACCGGATCGGGACCGTTTCGGTCCGGTCCGGGTTTGGACCGTAAACCCGTAAATATTATTATTATTTAATTTTAAATTAAAAAAATTAATTTAAAAATCTGAATATTATATATTGTATATTTTATGTATGTTTTATTTAATTGTTTGAATATTTTTGGTAATATATATGTCTAATTTATTAATTTTTGATGATAAATTTTTATTTTAAATGATATATTTTAAATATTTTATTATTTTATATTTATTTAATTTATATTACGGTCCGGACCGGACCGGAAATTTCTTGGACCGGACCGGACCGTAACCCGTAATTTCCAAAAATCGTGGACCGTAAACCGGACCGGAATGGGACCGGGGCCGGACCGTAAATTTACGGTCGGTCCGGTCCGGATATACGGTCCGGTTCCTTATTTGTGCATCCCTAGTGCACATGAGAAATGCAACTACGTGGCACAATCTGGTGCATCCAAAAAATGCAATCAACAAGTGCAAAAGTAAATTTACGAATCCATCAAATTTAATTAGATGGATCCACACAATACAACATCCATAAACTCCATACAAAATTTTATGTGTATAAGTTAAGAATTTTATTTTCAGAAGCATTAAATTAAAAAAAATTGTTAAAACAATACGCGAAGAGAGAAAGAAGTAGTGATGGGTTCTCGAAACAGAGAGCAGACGGTAGCGGCGGCGGCGCACCAGCCTCTTCTAAGCAGCCTCGTCGTCCGTCTCACCAACAACGAACGGACCGCTGATTACGAACCTGGTGAGGTCAATCGCGACCCTCCTCCTATTCCCGTTCCGCTCGTTTTTACCAAGATCCTCCTCCTCCTTCTCCCGGCGGTATTCCCCTTTTTATTAACCTAATTGCATCTTCATATTTTCACATATGAATTTGAATTTTTTGTTCAATTTTTAATGGGTATAAACTTTTTAACATAAGTATCCCTTTACAAACCCTAATTTGCGTGCTTGTTTGTTGGTTTCCAGTATGTGTATTGTATGCTGCTCAGATTGTGTAGTAATTTGCGCATTTGATGTCTTTATGTTTCATTCTTCCCTGCTAATGATCAATTTAGTTGCAATTTACAGCTTTGCTCTATTGGGAGAATTTAGGGTTTTGATTATGATGATGGTGGTGGTGGTTGAATTTTTGGATGTACAGTGGGTTCTGGGAGAGAAATGGGTTGGTGGGATTAAAATATAACATGTGTGGGGGATAAAAATATAAAGGGTAATGTTTCAACCGACGAGGTTAAAATGTTTGGGTTTGTATTGAGGGGTTAAGAATATGGGACAGGGTCGAGGGGTTAGGGTAGTGTATCTCTTCACAAGAAACCATGAGGCTGTGAATTTTCATCTCCTTTGGTTGTTTCCTCACTTATCCCGGTATGGTATGCTGTTCATGGTTTATCATTTGGGAGTTGTCAGGACAATGTTTCGCCAATCAGTTGGGAGTCGGATATTCTCGATTTAGTCAAATGGACCCTTGACTCTGTTGAATTTCTTCATTTAGTTAAAGTCTAATGTCTTGTATCTAGATTTCTTTGATAGGTCTTTAACCACCCTGATCTCATACCTCCTTTTGGTATTCAAGAACAAAGCTTACATATTCATCGGGAACAATTGACAAAGTTCCTTCACCATTGGGCCTCTACATCAGGGCCGAATGCCATATTTGATCAAATAACGATTTGTGAATGATGTAGGGAAAATATGGTGTGTTTGGGGAGTTGAATGGTCCATTTGTCACAGATAACACCTTGTCAACTCATCTCGCTTACTGTAGTCGGAGGTTTTTGGTATGGGCTTAATCTGTTTCGAAGGTTGATCTGAATCAGGTACAGGTTGTTGGCGTTTTCCCATGGTGTGGTGGATTGAATAAACATGTATAGCGATGCTTGAAAGTTATCGGATTGAAAGTACCTGAATTGATTTTACCTATGTGGCAAGACACGGATAAATATTATTTGTGGTTCATGAAAGACTTTGGGTATCTCAGGGATGTATATGGCACGTCGAATGGAATATACTGGAAGTTTCAGTTGCTTGATTGGGCTGTATTTAAGTTGAGGGTATGCTTTGATAGCATCTGGAAGTAGGTATATGAACATTAAATGTGATTTTATGTTGCATTTATGGATGATCTGATGGGATTTCTTCCTGTAGTGTCTGAAGTCTTCCTGCCTTTTCATTTTTTTCCAAGCATGATTTGTTTTTTTAATTTTCTCTTATTGGTTTTGGATCCCTTGATGTCAAGTGTAGAAGCTGGTTATTTGACAGTAACCTCTCCTTTCACAGACCTATTTCAGTCTCTTGTCCTTGCTTTCCTATCATTTTGACAACCACTACCTATTCTTTGGTCTTGCACTAGTCCTTTAACATTTGTGGAATGGATGAAAGACAATGTGAAACTACTGAAAGCATGTACACACGGTGGTCGTTGTTATTGTTGTTAAATTGTTCAGGGTTATATCATCTCTTTGAGTTGATGCTGGAGCCTGGAAAATTAATTTGATCCTTATAGCACTTGATTTGAGCCTGGAAGTGGCGGCTGATTAAGAAGATGGATTTTGTCAGGCATCTACTTTCTGAAACAAAGAGATGAGTCGTAATTCTGAGACCTTTCTGGGCAAGTATGTTATGGGTTGGTTCAGTTCGGTTTTGAAATTTGATTGTTGTGTGGGCTTAATTCTGGGTGGGTTTAAGAATTGGGGGACTGATATCTTACTTCTATTGTGCCTCTTAGAGAACACATTCATCATGTATGCATCCATGATATGGTGAAATTTAATTTCAAAACTACTGACATTTGTGAGGGGGCCTGTTGTTGACTAGACTCCTCAAAAAACGTATATTCGAGTTCCACACTTGTCGTTGTTCCGTCTTACATGTTACGGGCTTCCTTTTCAGGTTATAGAGTTCATGCAGGGTCTCTCTCCAGTGCGCCGTAGAAATGATGATCACCATTTTGACTCTACATTTGAATATTCTGATGCAAATCCATATCGAGGACGGGGCAGGGGTAGGGAATCTGGAAGGTATCATCAGTCGCCACCTCGTTTCAGTCGTGGTAGGGGTGCAGACAGGTTCCATGGACGAGGTTTGCTGGACATAGGCTTCACACTGGAGCTTTTAGAAGTGAGACTGCAGGAAAAAGTAATCCCAATGTGGAACCAAGGGAAGGAGATTGGTTCTGTTCAGATCCTGCGTAAGTTGACTCTCTATCAGATTTCTTATATCCGTTGTTGCTATTATTGCTAACAGAACTGTTTATTTGAATGCTGCCTGTTTAATTTACTGTGAGGTCTTGTGATTTAAGATTATTTCGTTTTTATCGTTTCTTTTTATATAATCTGATGTTGTCTATTTTCAGTTTCAACTTTCGGATTTGTTTCCCTTCTTTGCTTCACTGTGATTTTTCTCTTTGTACTATTGGAATGTTTTGAGTGCTTCGTATGTATTCTTGACACTTAAAGTGCTTTATTTATGTCGCAAGAGAATTCATTGGCGTTTCTACTTGGAATAGAAACATGGTATTTGTTTGAAATTTGTAGTCTATTCAATTGTGATTCACCATGCTTTCATGATTTTGATGCCTAGTATTATAAGGACAAAGCTTATCATTTATACCAAAAGGTGATATACTTGTGAACAGATGTAATTACTCTTAATAAATTGTATCTGCTTCAGTGTGGAATAAAGTAGTTATATAATCTGTTATTTGATGTACTACGAAAAATGCCTTTTGAAATGAGTATGTGGTGTCAACATTGTAACATAGATCTTTTGAAATTCCAACTTATTGTCAGTTGTTTGTTTGGATTGAACTCCCTTTGTCAATGTGTTGTTTTTCCTTCTTTGAGGTATTACAAAATTTAGCAGATTGAAAGTAGCACCGTAGTTATTGAGTTACGTCACTTAAATAAATGTTTAACTATGAATGATGAACCACTTACTTGTTGATAGTTTAACATGGCTGCTACATCAATCATCATGTAGTTCCACTATTTGAAAATAATCCACTGCTTCATGCGGCTGCTGCTCACTCATATTTACGGTGCTTAGTAAATGATGTTCAAGCACACTGATTCTTGTTTCTTTCCTTTTTTCAGATGTAACAATTTGAACTTCGCAAGACGTGATCACTGTAATAACTGCCACCGACCACGTCGTGGAGCTGAGCTTAGTCCTCGCAGGGGGCATGCTGGCCCTCCACAACCTCTCCGTCGGTTTTCTGGCATAGACCACTCTCCTCGTAGGACTATAAATGGCTACAGATCTCCACCTCGAATGGCTAGGAACTATGGAATTGACCTTCCGACTGAAAGAGACAGACGTGACGACAGGTTTGCTGATCGCCATATTCGAAGAGATCAGCCAGGGTATTCTGATAATGGTTTTGATCAGAGAAGCAGGTTTGACAGGCGTGAGCTTCCAGTGAATTATGCTCCTAGGGAAACAATAAGGGAAAGCTTATATCATGACAGGAAAGGGTATGAAAGGCGACTGCCATCCCCACCCCTTCCCTCTATCCACCAACCACCACCAGTAGTGTCAGGACGATGGGCTCGAGACAGAAGTCGCTCTCCTATCTTACTTAGAGATGAATTACCGTTAAAGGGCTACCGTCGTGGTGGCTATGTGGAGCCTGAAAGAAGTGAGAGGCAGGACCCATTACCACTGTCAGCACTACCACAGTCACCTCGAGTTGTATCAGGACGCTGGGCTCGGGAGAGAAGCAGGTCTCCTTTGAGAAACGAATTGCCACTACTGAAGGAGTATCGTAGAGGTAGAGACCCATACATGAATGGAGGAAGGGATGATAGAGATGGTTTGGCTAGAGGTCGAGATGCTTACTAGCGGCTGGACCAACGGGCAACGGATGCTTTTGTTTCGAACTAGCTACTGTTTAATCTCAAGCTTCATGTTTTCTAGACCTGAATCAGGTTTTGTATCTTTTTTGGAAAATTTTTTAGAAATGCCCTACTTTTTGAATATACTTTCCCAAATGCCCCACTTTTGAAATACGTTTCCCAAATGCCCTATTTTGCAACCAATTCGGTCTTGACAGGACCGAATTGTCACAAAAACGCAATACCCGGGCCCATCAAAACCGGATTGTTTGAAAACTGATCAATTCGGTTCCACTAAGACCGAATTCATTTCGGAAATATTTTTATTGGTCAAACTGTCCTACGTGGTGCTGACTGGGCAGCCCAGTCAGCATTTTAATGAGACCGGTTCTGGTAAGACCGGATTCGTAAAAAGTAAATATTCAACGCAATAATAGCAACGATCAGAGACAGTGCATGCATGAACGTAAAAAGCAATAATTCTGTGCAATCCGGTTTTGAGAAGACCGAATTGCTCAGAAATAATTCAATCATCCACCAATAATTTACGAATGATACATAAAATTCTGCGTTAACTATCATCAATGCTTTTGCTTAAATTATTCGAAGGCTATAAAGTATAAACTTCCCTTATTTCCCGAAATTTTTTTAGAAATGCCCTACTTTTTGAATATACTTTCCCAAATGCCCCACTTTTGAAATACGTTTCCCAAATGCCCTATTTTGCAACCAATTCGGTCTTGACAGGACCGAATTGTCACAAAAACGCAATACCCGGGCCCATCAAAACCGGATTGTTTGAAAACTGATCAATTCGGTTCCACTAAGACCGAATTCATTTCGGAAATATTTTTATTGGTCAAACTGTCCTACGTGGTGCTGACTGGGCAACCCAGTCAGCATTTTAATGAGACCGGTTCTGGTAAGACCGGATTCGTAAAAAGTAAATATTCAACGCAATAATAGCAACGATCAGAGACAGTGCATGCATGAACGTAAAAAGCAATAATTCTGTGCAATCCGGTTTTGAGAAGACCGAATTGCTCAGAAATAATTCAATCATCCACCAATAATTTACGAATGATACATAAAATTCTGAATCCGGGCTTCATGGAACCGGATTGTGTTAGAAGTTCCGGTTCTGCAAGAACCGGATAGTTATAGTATAAATTCACTCCGTTTTTCATTTCTTCAGCACATCAGATTCTCAATTCTCTATCAAGTTCACACGTGAAGTTTACTAGCGAAGTAGCTGGTCACGGATATGATAGTCAAGGTCGAGGATATGAAAGCGTTGCCCAGAAAAGCATTCTTGAAGAGAAGAGGAGAACCAACTCGATCTTGACTATCATATCCGTGACCAGCTACTTCAAGAAGCAACTTCAAGAGTAACAAGCATTCCACGTCAAGAAGCAACACGTTTTTTGTCGTGTGTTTTCCATTAGCACAATAAAACTAAACCTAGTACGTTGTTTCATGGTTAGAGACGGCCAGATTATTCAGTCTTTATCACCAAAGAATGCTAACCGTATTATTAGCAAAGTAGGGACAAGAAGGTCATTTTTTCAATTGTAACATGAAATAGTGAGAATTTTTGGGGATCATGTGGTGAAAGATTATTGGTTTGTACTTGGACAGCAGCATATGGCGACAACATGGTTACGTATACACGGAGGACAACATAAGGTGACAAGATTATTGGTTTGTACTTGCGCATAATATTTACTTTTTTATGAATCCGGTCTTACCAGAACCGGTCTCTTTAAAATTCTGATTGGGCTGCCCAGTCAGCACCACGTAGGACAGTTTGACCAATTAAATATTTTCGAAAGGAATTCGGTCTTTGTGGAACCGAATTGGTCTATTTTCAAACAGTCCGGTTTTGTTGGGCCCGGGTATTTCGTTTTTGTGACAAATCGGTCCTGTCAAGACCGAACTGGTTACAAAATAGGGCATTTGGGAAACGTATTTCAAAAGTAGGGCATTTGGGAAAGTATTTTGAAAAAGTAGGGCAGTTCTAAAAATTTTTCTCTTTTTTGTGGGAACCTAAATTTGCATTGCTAATTTCAAAAGACTGATGTTTAGTGACAAACGTAATTTTAACTCTTTGAAGCAAAATTCCAATTATTAATATTTCGCAATTTGAACGTGAACAAACATCTACGTATATATATTTAAAAGTAATTTAATTGAAATAATTTCAATATTAGTAATACAATAAAATATTATAATAAGCACCGTCTCTCATCCTCGCCGGTTCAGTAAAGCCGTCGTCCCGCGTCGAACAATCCGTCGCCGCAGCCCATCTGCCGACTCGATTTGAGATATCAGGTGAGTTCAATTCGTCAGTTTATCAAAACTCATATCAACCTTACTTAAATTATCTTCAACCCTAAATCTGCGATTTCGAATTCCAATTTCGCCGTTTCGTTACCTTGTTGTTCAATTTCCATTACGCAGATTCCTGTTAACGCATCAATTTCGAGCAATTCAACAATTGCTTCAAGTATGAATTCCCTTCAAATCATTGCTGGTTTGCCTACCACAACTGTCAACAGAGCATCTTGCGCTCCACCTTCATTTAGAGGTGCATCTGTTTCGTATCCCACTCAGCATCTCGCTTGCGCTAGACCTCGGCTAGCTGCTAGCACATCGGTATACAAGTTAAGAGCCACTGTTTGTTTATTTGGTGACAAAGGGAAGCGTGGTGATACGAATGAGGTAATAAGACTGTTGTTACTTGTAGATTGGCTAGTTATTTGTGTCTGTAGTGTTATGAAACTAAAAGCGATTGTGGCATGAAATATTGATATACTCTTACTCTGGTTGAAAATACATTTCTTGACGATCGGTACGGAGATTTTGCAAATGTGAAATGTGAGGGACAGGGACTTAAGTTGGATAATTGTCTACTCGCAAGTTCAAAAAATTATGTTTTATTAGGATTATTTAAAATCAATATCCCAAGGTTTAAGATAATTATCTTCCGTAACGTTTTGATTCACACTTAAACATGCTGTGTTTTAGAAGATAAACTTTTGCATTATCATCATGGTGCATATAGAGTTAAGGAGTGTTGATTAGTGTCTTCATGCTGATGTGATTTTCCGTTTAAGATGCTCAAGGTCTTTGGGGAACCTTTTTCAACTTTTGGTGTCCGCTATTAGTTAATGTTTGTTGTAGAATAATTATTAATCAGTCTCTTTCAAAAATGGGGTGAAAACGGTTTTGGTACCACTACTCGTCAAGTTATTGAGATGGTAGTATCATTACTTTTATAAACGATTGGATGTATACTGACCAAAAGAATGTAGAACACATTATGGCTATAATTAGGATGGAGTTTGCAGATATTGATCATAAAACTAAGAATTTTGCGTCCTTGGATGAAGGAAGGTGTCTATAGTCTTTATGCATGTATGTTGCAGTCATTTGCTTTATTTTATTTCTCAGCCTTTGTGGGGAGGTCTTAAAAAGGTCATGGATAACTTCAAAAAAGGGCCATCTGTGGAAGATATGCTAAAGAAGCAGATTCAGAAAAAAGAATTTGTGGATGATGGAGATGGCGGAGGACTACCACCAGACAACAGGGATGGATCTGGTGGGTCAGGAGAAGATGACTTTTCTGAGAAGTTTGAAGAATTTATACAAGTGATGTTAGCAACGCTTGCATTCATATTTGTGGTAAGTATATACCATTTGCCTCATGACAATTCCCCTGCAACTGCTCAGTGTATATTTTGAACTGTTTTAAATAACAATTGAAGATTGCAAGTCCTCAATTTGTCTTACCTTACTAGCTACATATTTTTGATGCAGTACATTTTCATCATCGATGGTGAGGATGTCATTCAGATAGCGAAGGACCTGGTTCGGTATCTCTTCGGGGCAAGGGATAGTGTTCGTCTTCAACGAATTATGGAAAACCTTGGCAAATTCCTCATACCTGAAGAAGAGTCGAGTTGCCTGAGAACTGGCTAGAAGCTGCAATTATCAATACTCCTACTTGGTGGGACGGCCCCGAAAAGAACAAGTTCATTTTGAAGCACTATCGGAGGCAAAGAAGATCAAATAATTGATCCAGTGTGAGTGCATCCTCCCTGCGTGCCACGACCTAAATGGAACATAATTGTTTTACTGTCTGTTAAGGCCTTGAAATGCTTGAATCCTAATTGTCCTTGTGCAAAATGTACCCTCAGGAATCTGTTCTTCCATATCGGAAGAGCTTGTAAGGGTCAGAAGCCAGAGGCATTTGGAGAGAACTTGCCATTCCCTTGTGACACTCATCTTCTCTTTTTTCTTTCACATATAGCTCCATGATGGGTTATATTTTAATTCTTCTCATTTGGCCGGAGTATTTTTGCTGAAAGAAAATGAGAACAAAATAAGAACGAAAATGGAATTTCATTGATAAGTGATAGTCTGCACAGGGGATGTTGGCCTACAGGCTACTACATAAGTGGTAACACTATCTTCAGTGTCCTATTTTCAGAATTTGCAGAACTATGTGCCTGTAGGAAGGTTAACCCAAAGCCGCACAGCAATGAATAAGTGGTAACATATTTAAGGATGCTCAGATGCTCTTGTTGTGTAGGATTTTTCAGTAAGTCTGCCTGATAGAACAGCCTACAGCTTGTGCCCAATGTCTCAGTTTCGTCTTCACTAGTTGAGGATCATCCCCTGCACAAAAAGACAAGACATTTCAAGTATTTTCCCGACCAGTACGTTTCGATTTTTTTACAGTAAAAGGATATAATATAAAGCTTACCAGGGCTGCAAATGTTCCATGATTCGGACGAAGGGCAGTTGGGACTCGCCCCAAGCATGGCTGATTGATCGTCCATAAGCTCCGACAACGCAGAAGCTGAAACATGAGTCCTCAATGTAGAAGCATGACAAGCTACAGCCCGTCGATGCACGGATAAATAAAGATCCAATGCCGGTAAGGTATTGCAAAGCCTTTGTCCGGATTCTTCATCAAACCCAAACCCCAACTCAATGCATCCTTTAAGCTCATGCAAATCCTCATCAGTCAAATGCAGCTCCTCCAACTCATTCAATCCTTGCCTTTTCTGTCCTTGTTTCAGAATTTGCCTACGCCTTCGCTCCCACGCAATGTCCCTTTTTGTCTCGCACATCGACAGTTGCTTCGAAAGCCTCTTGACATTTTTTACCCGTGGCGAAAATGGCATACGACGGAGCTCATCAGCCTCAGAGCACGATCTTCTCGAACGATACAAGTCTCTCGTCTCCTCACCCTCGTCCAATGTCATTTCAGTCGCATTCATAATTTTCTAGGAGAATCAATCAACTTTCGAAAGTCGAATGGCTGTGGTCGTGGGAGGATGCTTGAATTTACGCCGGTATCTTGAGGAAGAGTTTCAAATACTTTTAAGGTTGTTTTTGCTAGATTCTCTTTTTCGGAGTTATTTGAGGTTTTTGATTGTCAGCAGCGGGTGTCACGCCTCTTTTTCTGCCTATGTTTTCCTCTTCTCTATTTGGATTTTTGCTACAAAAATCATCACCATTCAGTCCCTACTCTACAAAAATACTTTTCCCATTTAACTCGTCTTAATACATATGTTAATATTGAGAAAAACGAAAATTTTAGAAACAGACAGAATAAATGTCAATCGCTCATTTGATCTAATTATTGCTTAAGCTCATTTTATACACCAATTATGGACACAAATGAATACACAATAAAAGACTTATGCGCCCCACCAAGGACTAGCCTAGTGGCAGTAGAGGTTGTATTATAAGTCATACGTCATGAGTTTAATTTCTGGTGGGTGCTAAAGCGGTGAAGCTTAAGTGGGTTTTTAAAGAAAATAAAAAAATAAAAGACTTGTGCTATATTCAATTCATTTACTTTGTTTGCTAATGGAAAGTGAACAAAAGAATGGAATCATTATTCAATTCGTTATCTAATTTCATTCCTTTCTCATTCTATATATATAAAGGGAAGAATGTTGAGCGGAGTTATTTAAATGGATCAAGAGAAATCAAATGAAGGAATGGATTTATACAATCTATTTTGAGAATTTTATTTATATTGGCTTTGAATTGAATGAAGTGGGAATGACTCGTTCCATTCAATTAGCCCAACCAAACAAATTATATTTTCATTCCATTAAGAATGAAGATTCCATTCCACCAAAATTGATTTCATTCTAACGAAGTGAACGCAACTTGAAGAAGTCAGAGCTTGCACATGGATACACAGCTAATATATATAGAGCGACACCATCTCCGGAAATATTACATTCTCTGTCACGATACTTAGCACACTGAAAGCGAACACAAACGCTATATCCAAACCTCATGCTGGATACATTTGAGTTGGGTAATGAGACTGTTGACCTTTACATTCCAGTTATTTTTGTTTTGTCAAGAATACTTTGGATGATCGATCATATGAAGCTGCTTGCGTCTTATTGGAATGAAAGGCAGTTTTACCCTCTCTTGTTGATATCTCTGTGACTCTTGGTGCTGTGTAACATACAATTAGTTTCGAAAAAAGCATCAATAATAATGACATATGAATGTAAACATATCGTCAAGAAAATTTGTTAAACAATTTGGGGGACTTACAGAGGCCAATTGCATCGGATCCCTTCATAATTCTCAGGCGTTTACATGAGTCGACAAACATTCTACACAAAGGAAACAATACATTCAAAAAGACAATAAAAGAACCTATTTCGCATGCAAAACCTTGGAATCTTTGATAATGGCCTTGTAACAACCACTATAGAACCTTATGCACGAATAAAACGTGGTACTTGGACGCTCTAAAGTTAAAAGATTGTTCAAACGATGAGTTGTAAGTTATATTGCGAACTTACTCCCAAGGTACATCACCAACAAGCATCCAGTCTCCATCCTTGTCCTCAAAAGTAGAAACGTAATCAGAACCATTTAGCAAGTCAACCGACTTTTTCTCATTCATAAAGTCCTTCATTCCTTGGGATTGACCACCGGAATTCCCTTCAAAAGCAAAACAGAGAATTTGAATTGATTTTGTAATCTAAAAGCTAAAAGAAAACAATCAATCAGCGAGTCAACTTTGCCATACCTGAAATGAATGAATCGAACATCTTCACCAAAGCATCTGACAATTCTTGGTAACTTTTGTACATTTTCAAGTCCACCTTACGCAGATATGGTGCACCATCCATGCTAACCTTCACAAAAGCTGCAACATGAGTAACCACACTGCTTTCACTTGAATCAACCTTCTTCAAACCCTGACTTGCCGTCACCATATTCTTCCTGCATGCCCGAACAGGAGGCCAACCCACCACCTGTGTCCTGATAAAACACATACATTTCAATAAGCTACTAATCGGCTTCAACACTCTGACTTCCAACCGCACATTATTTTTAGACAAAGCATATAGATTTTCGACCATCGAACTCCAGGTGAAGAACCCCACAACAATCTAAACTAAAAAAATTCACAAAACACACCAATGGCATGAAAAACGAATACAACAGTTCACCAAACAATCAAAAATTGCCTAATTATCAAAACGACAAGATCTCAACAGCGAAACTTAACAGCTAATCTTTCACAAAGAAACCTCAAATAGTCAAACAAGCGCGCACTTAGCTTTTTCATCCAACAAGACAATTTGGGTACATATGAAAATGAAATACCTTAAACCTCAATTTTCTAACTTTCTTTTCTAACAAAAACATGTTGGTTCCTTGTGTTCTGTTACATCTAAGATTCACACACCATTCATCCAAATCAACTAAAAAACATGAATAAAAAGAAGAGATTTTAATCAAAAAAATAAGTGAAATTACTTGGAAGGGGGTTTGGAAGGATCGGTGAATTGGGACTTGGGAGGAGCTGTGAAGCTCTTATTCTCTTTAAGCTTCTCAATCTCATCCATCAAAGCTTGTTTTGAGAAATTCAAGTTGAGGCTCAGATCTACACTACTGCTACAATCAGTCTCAGCAAAGCCTCTTTTGGTTCCGGTTCCACCACCGGGAAGAGCTAAACCCAACTGCAGCTCCGTCTCTTCCATCTTCTACAATTTTAACGATTTTTGATTGCAGTGGTTTGGATGGAATTCTGGAAAGAACAGAACAGTTGAAGAAGTGGCAGAGCATGGAGTTTTTTATCAGCGAGTTGGATGGTGGAGATGGTGACACGTGGATGGTGATATGTCCGTTGATTTGGAATTGATGAAAGTTGTCGCTGTCGGTACGTGTGACGCACTGAATGTGAAAGTTAACTGAATGTGAAGCTTTTAAGCGCATGCAATTTGCTTAGCAACGCCGTGACAATATTCGCTGTGTTAATAAATAATGGAATTCAGATTTTTTTAATTAATAAAATATTTTTTATAAATGAATTAGTTATATGATTTAATATTAAACATAAATTTGGTCATCAGTTAACTTTTTTTGTTCGATAGCGGGTACAATTCATAGAAATCCATACATGATATCTATTTTAATAATTTAAAGCTTTAGTCACAACAACGAACATCCAACCCATAATCAAGGTGAGAAATTATGTGTTCAGGGTGACTCGAACTCGAGCGTTGTTGGTTGCTAGATCAAGATCATGATCACCACCCTTTCTGCGGTCATTAGCTAAACTTGAATCATGCTCAAGTACGACTAATGATATTTATAACGAGACAAAATAACGTAATTTTTATGAAGAATTATTAATAATAATATGATAAACTGTTATGATATTTTTTATTTTAAGTTAAATAAAATAAGAGACATTTAGTATTGTAGAATCTTTACAGCTATAGGATGAATGCTCTCATTATTAGATTCTGTAATTCCAGTATTTTTAAATTAGCACTTGTATAAAAGTGAATTCAATGATTATTGATAAATTCAAATAAGACATGAAATTGTTTGGGCAGACATGTTGTATGATGAAAATGAAATGTCAAGGACGGCCAAATAATGTCGGTCGTGTCAGGCTGCCCTCAAATCTAGTGATGTAAATAAAGAAAGATACAGTGGTAATTTGAATTGAGATTCAGTGCAGCTAAAATTATTTAATGTGAATCAAAACTACGTAGTTTTAGTAAAGGATTTACTTAAAACTACGTAGGGTTATAGTAAAAAACGTCAAAACGACGTCATTTCTACACTCGCAGCAAATAGCAGCGCATTACCGAATCCGAGTCCGTAGTAACTTATCAAATAATTTCGAACGAACCGATTGTTTGGGGTCAGGTCAACTCGTAAAATCAAAGAAAAATGAACTAATTCGGGATAAACGTCGGGTTACCCGAACCGCCCATAAGATTTTATATGAATACAAAATATTTTAGATATGAAAAGATAAAAATTGAACAGGATAATAAGAATGTAATAAAATATGTGGACGTGAAAAGATAAAAAAACCAACTGACATTTGAGACAAGATTAGCTGGCAGTTGGGCAGTGGGACCCAATGTTGGTCATTTCTAATGGTCTGTTATTTAAAATATGGTTAAATTTAATAATTTCAACTAGTGGTAATTGGTATGCCTTCAATCATTCCATGTGCACAGTTGTCGACCCCATCTAAATTCTGTCCAATTTTGTATCCCTAAATTACGTTTAGATTAAATTTTACGGTTCTTAAGGGACATTAAAATTTTGTAAGACAAAAGAACATCATATCAATCATTCATTTTAATTAATTTGATGATTAAAATTAAATAAATTATGAATTAAAATAGGTGGTTGAATTAGCAAAATATACAGGCAGTTGAGAATGACGGTTATCAGTATCAACCGTTGATAAATTGAAATCAACAGTTAAGAAGATGTCATTCTGTCTCACAAAAATTTGTCTGTCCTTTCTAGAACTTAATCCAAATTTCAGAATTTCAAAGAAGAAATAAACCAAATAGAAAATGAGGTATAAGATTAAGGAAATTGTCTAATGCCCTTCCTTTTAACTCCTCACAACAGCAAATGATACTATGATAAATTCGATGAAATTAATAAAATACCTCTATACGTATCATTCATCGTCTCTTTTTGTCCAATGGCGCAATCAAAATTCGGTACAACTGTCTCTCAAATAATATTTGAAACTCTTACACCTCTCCTTGATTGGGTTTTTGTAGATCAAACAATGGCATAGTCTTGAAACGAAATATAATGAAATCAAATTCCTCATTTTTGCCAGACACACATTTTTCAAGTAAATATGTTATCTAGTTCAGTCAAGAGTGGGGCCCATAAATGAAATGTCATTACCCATATGAAATTGATAAAAATGCTAACTAAGATTGAGATGCGATTATAATCACCAATTCACCATCACTAAATGTTCGCATCATCAAAACCAAAACAGCCAAAATTGAAAATAACTTGAAACTAATTGCACTGTAACCATAATGAGTTGTAATATCTCTGGTTAGGCCAGGAAATAATGGCTCTGACCTCTGACCATTTGGTCAAACCTTGACACGTCAGAAGATACTGTACTACATAGTTTTCATCTGGTTTCACAAACAGACAACTGGAACAACTAACTCATGACTTTCATATCCACACGTGTGTGCCTGTACTGCGTTGAATGATTTGGCAGACATGTCTCATAATCCGACCAACTATTCAACATTTGTTCAACTTCGGAAGACGGGTTTGGGCCATCACAATGTACTGTTTTAAGGGTTGAAGTTTTGATTCATCCTGCATTGAGAAACCGATGGGAGCACGGCGATGCGAAGGGTGTCTGCTGCAATGCAACATAACAGCCACAGTTCCACGTTTTACTGCAAACCAGAACCATACGCGGCAGGGACCAAAAATGGAGACTGAATAGTTGTTCGGGATAGTACAATTTCAGCAGTGCATATGCGCTGGTTTAGCTGTTCTATTGTTTCACTGGGTCACACTGCTGTTACAACGAATGCGCTTCTGTAAGTGTTCTAGGCTAGCAACTCGTTGCATTGGTGGCATTGTTTCCATATTGGTTACCGATGAACTAATTGGCTCTGCAAAAGGGATTTGGTGGGGGTTCACAGCTGTTATATTGGTCAAGAGGGAATTGCTTGATCTGGAGTCATTTGAGGTTTCCGTGGCCAAAGAGTTTAAAGAGTGTTGTGGGTAGCTGCCATGACCAAATTCATCTTGCATGGGAACAGACGCATCAGTATTGTCATAAGATAGCATGTTAAATGTTGATGTCTCAGACGTCGTCTGAAACACTTGGATTTGTTCAGTTACCCTCTTAGCAGCCTTTTCTGCCATCTCGAGCTGGAAACAAAAGAGTATAGCTTCAGATAAAAAGTATAGAATAAGTAACTCAGTTTCACGTCAAATATGAAAGTGTAGGTCGCCTATTATGAATTCACTAGACTTGTGCCTTATTAAGATAGATAAACGTTTTAATATGCATCAGTCAACCATATTATGTCGAATGATGATCTATGGCCTACCTTTGTCTTCAGTGTCTCAATGTCAGCTTTCAGGACTCTATTATCAACAACAGCTTCATTGAACTTTTGACTGATATCAGCAAGACGATTCGATAAAAGTGAGTTTTCTACTC
Organism: Sedum album; assembly: GCA_006409495.1. Classification (NCBI taxonomy): domain Eukaryota; kingdom Viridiplantae; phylum Streptophyta; class Magnoliopsida; order Saxifragales; family Crassulaceae; genus Sedum; species Sedum album. The sequence continues at coordinate 40,186 of QZGG01000357.1, read as the reverse complement.
TTAGCTGGGCAACCTGTGTACATATCATGGATCATTACTCGAGTTTGGTGTACTGAAAGAAAGGAGGTTAACAGGTAGGGAACTGAAGCCAACCTGTGTCTCGAGATCAGTGAGATGAGCTTGTTTTCTGCTTCTTGACCGCCTCGCCGACTCTCTATTTGACATCATTCTGAGAAACAAAATGAGTTGAAAAGCAGCATTAAGCTTTAACATATCATAAACCTGAATTATTGATAGTGTCAAATAGCAACACTAATTGGCGTGGAGGCACAAGGATAGCAAGCATCAATTAGACACGAAAGCAGTGATTCTACATGAAAGGACTGAAACTGTTTCCTAGTCATTGCAGTTTGGAAACATAAACCATATAAATTAACATAGAATGAAGCTGTCATCACCTTCGCATGCGTTTATCATCAGTATGGTCCATAATTCCTTCTCCCCCTTCAAACTCATAATCATCTGACATTTCTTTTGATGAACTGCTGGTGGAGGATTTCAACTGAACCACAAGTTTACTGCCCTTAGCTGGCTTAGAAAGATCTCGGAGTGGCATGTCCATTAATTTTTGTTTGCATGAATAAGAGCCAGATCCTGCAAAACTAACAGGGTATCTAAGGTCTAGCTAGCAAGATCTAGTGGGTTACACCAAAAATATTAAAAGATTGAAATATCAACACAATATATGGTTAATAACTCCATATGCCAGAACTATCCTTCAATAATGAAGCATTAAATCGTAAGTTTCGATGTTGGAACTCTTAAGATTGAATTTGGACCACAGTTGATGGTTGAAGCCAGCAGATTGTGTGTAAGGGTTCACACTAAGTGGAATAATGATAAAAGATATCTAGGTTCACATACAATATAGGAAAAAATGTGGCCATACACATGATGACGATATCTGTGGTAAGAAAAAGTGACGCAAAAACAAAAATCTAGCAAAACTCAACTGCTAAGTCTTAAACCTGGAGTCACATTTAAGTTGAATGCATAGAGTTATAAATCATTCTGACTTCTGAGAACAGGGTAGCATAGAATCAGGTCACCTAAGGGAAAGACTCACATTAGTTTAATCTAACTGAACTTCTAACTTCAAAAATTCAACCGTTATATTCTGAACAATTTTGGTACACAAACACATGTCGAAATATATGGTGGGAGATTCAGGTTTACAAAAATCGTGGATGAAAGTTGTAAATCACAATGACCAGTTCAACTCCATGGCTTTGATACACCACTGTTTTTTATTACATAATTAATACTATGGAGTTGCTTACTTCAATCTTCATTGGGAAGGAATCGAAAAAATGTATGAGAATGCCAACCATTATCTTCGCAACTTAATTTCATAAAATCCAAGATATGCATTTTAGGAATTCAAAGGACATAGATCACCATATTCTGGTGTCACCCTAATCAGTAAACAACAAGGTTACTTGTTAAAAAAGAAAATGCTGTTACCATTTTACAAAATTTGCAATGCAGCCATACAACCAGACTATCACTCCTAAACAGTTGTTCTAAATCTGAACTGTAAGCATTTTACAGCAGAAATTCAGCACACTAACACAACATATATACCGATAAAAACACGTATTTTGGAATTCTATCACAGTCGCAGCTATCCATTAAAATATAAAATATTTTTTATTAATCAGATATATTATGATTGATAAACTGCAAAATATAGCCAGTCACACATATATAGCTTCTGAATATATAGACGGTAGAAAAATTCAGTACTTGGCAAACCTTTTCGATTCACTTCAGAATTTTCATGCACGGCTACTTTTGACCCGCTATCAGTTGAAGTGGAAGAATCCTGAGGCCTTCCAGTTGATGCCTGTAAATGTAATACATATAGTCAGGTAAATGCTTTTGAAAATGACTCATTGGCAGAAAGTTGACACCCCAACATTGCTCAGAAGCATTGTATAAATTATAAATCATACACTCCAAGTGACTATGCAAGGTGCTTGTCTGAACAGGACTTAAGCGAAGCAAAAAAAAATTGAAAATTTACAAGCACGTTGAGATCCAATAATGCCAAACAAATTAATGAAATTTACAATGCTATGTCAAATAATTGAGTTAAAACCACGCCATTTTATTAGAATAAATTAAAAAACTACACATAATTTACAAAACTATGCGATTTTATAACATTTGTTTAACTTCACATTACAAAATTCAGATACACACAAAAATAAAAATGGCCTTAACTTACTCTAGTGATGGCGACAGCAGCGCAAGCCAAGTCAAGCCGTGATTTCAAAAACGCCTGATACTCATCTGAGCCAAAAAGCGGCTGAGCAGCACGAGATTCTCCAATTTCAACAACCTCCTCGTCGTCGACATCCACCTTACGCGTAGCTGATGACAGCGAATGATCAGAAACAGAAGCAATGACATTCTCCTGAATCAACAGCTGAAAATCCCATTCCGATGAGGAAGATAATGCAGCAGTGTTGTTGACGTCGAATTGATGCGGTGGCGGAGGTGTCCAGAAATGATCGGCGGCGATGGTTTCCATCGATGAAACCCTATCCATTTTCTCTCTCTTTTAATCGACTTCTAGTTTCGCTTTATTACTATTTAAATATTTGAAATAACGTCGGGTCCACAATTCGATTATTTTTCTGTGCCAACACTCTATTGACCAATAGACAATAGACACGTGTCCGTATTTTGGAAAATGTGGACCAAGTTACCCATCCGATACTGTATTACCTAATTTATGCATAAAAAGGTATTCCCCAAAATCTATCCGCCGAATTTATCCTTGTCGTTTTGAGTAGATGGGAATCTTTGAAATTCATATCCAGGCTGTCGTTTTACACTATTTCCTAATAATGAGAAATTGGAAAATCTTGTAATAAAATTTTGATTTTCTAATTCGATCAAAACTCAAAAGTTAGAGACACTTTAATCAATATGGAAGGAAATGTGAATCTTCAATTGTTTTTTATATTCGAAAAATATAAATGTTGATGGTTATTTCGTCTTTTGAACGTGGGGTTTGTCTGGTTGAATCGTAACTCTTGAAGTCTATCGTGTGAGCGAATGATCATGTTTGTTGAAAATTGAGTAAAAGTATACGTGACCAAAGCTTGAAATGATTATAAAAGTTGATTCTCGTATATGAAATTCTGATTGATATATACGCGCTGTAACTGCTATCGAAGAAAACATGGTATGAATCAACTTGTGAACTCGGCTCTTCACTCTTTTGTTGATCAGTTGGGCTTTTGCATGGGCCTTCGATTGATCAATTGTAAATATGGGGAGGCAGTGGTCCTACAAATTGGCCGCGAAATAGGGAATGCTTGCGAGTCGGATCGATACAGTTCTTTTACGTAATAAATTGTTACTCGATCCTCTCGAGTACACTTTCATTTAGCGTCACGGAGTTCGAGTACTTGCAATTAAACCAACCGCTCGCTACGTGTACGTAGCCTCTGGATCCATTTTGTTTAACGTGATTGTTGTAATGTTTGGATATTATTTAATATTAAAAAAAGGAAAAGGATAGAAAATTAGAAAGAAACACTGTATTGCTTGTGTTTGTACTTTGTAGGGCAGACAAGGCACGTTTTGCCCCTTTTATTAGGTCAGTCAGTTTCCACATCTCACGTCATGAAAACTGTGACCCTTTACTCTCCCACCGTCCTACTTCTCCTTGGCTTTTACTAGTACTATTTTACTTTTCTTTTTTCCATTTCCCTTTTCTCCACTAGCCTATTTTTGTCAAAAAATAATTTATTAGCCTTTTCAGATTGAATAATCAATTATTTCTAAAACTGAGTATCGAACATCAAAGTGATCATAATTCTTTTTAAAAAGAGAGGATATAATTTCAATTGTTAATGTGATTAGTTTGATGATTGAGTTTTAAGTTGAATTTTAATTAAAATGAGAAGTTGTATTTGTAAAAACTGGACAGTTAAATTTAACAATTATTTTTAGTGAAATTCATATTAAAATTAGCGATTAAGATAAAAATGTTAACCGTCAATAATAGTTCAGTTGACAAGAACATGAACAATAAGGGAATGAGATCCAATACTGTAACATCAATTTACAGCCATCCGAAACTACGTAGTTTTGATAAAGAGTTTATCCAAAACTAGGGTTATAGTAAAAATAATCAAAACGATATCATTTCGATGCTCGCAGGAAATAACTGCACTGCACGAAATAAGAATCAAAATAATAAGTATCACTTCAATTGCTAATAAAACAAAATAAAATTTCGATTTGAAAATGAAGATTGTCTATTCCTTACTTGGCCGACCCTTCTCTCGAAAAAAAACTTAAGATGAGAATCTATGATAAGTGTATATACGCATTTCCCTTCTTTTAAAAATGTGATTTATGTGAACAAGAGCGTGATAAAAAATTTAAGACGTACTTTATAATTACCTCAACACACATTTGTCACTCAATTAGTATTCTCTCTCTTCTTATTGCAAATACGTACAAACAAAGAATGGCAGAAGAGCATCAACACCACTACCACCAGCAGCTACTGCAGATTCATCTTCATCCTCTGCCTCTTCTCTGACTCCTCGAATGCCGCGTTTCTCCTCTCCGCCTACGCTCCACTTCTCTTAATTTTGCTCCCGATTTCTCGTTTTCCGATTCAGGTACCGCCTGCTTCCATCTCTCTCTTTCGTTTTCGACATTGTTTGTTGATTTTGTTGACTTCAATAGTCAATGCGGTGCTGGAGATGTGATGTTGTTGGAAGGATTGAGTGGATGGTGAGATCGGCGAGTGTGAGTGAGTGACTACTGAGTTAGAGTGAGTGACTCGGAGTTGACTGTTTTGAGTTCGGATTTGACGAAAAGTGGATGAGATCGGAATTCGGAAGTCGGTTTTAGTATACTGATGTTTGACTGTAGCTTATTTGGATTGGCTTTTGAAGTGAGGATTGTTTTTGTTTCCAGTGTTGATTTTGATGCTCTTTAATCTCTATTGTGCTTGTATGCTTGTTGAGGTCTCTATGTTGCTCTGGATTGGAAAGTTAGTGCAGTTTCTCACTTGCCTAATTTTAGATCACTTTTCCCCTGAATCTTTGCGTATCTTTTACATACTAGTTGTCAATTGTAATTGTATGTTTTCTAGTTTGACTTTCTATGAGTTAATTTCCTTTTCTTTTTTCCGCTCTTCACATTAGTTGAATCTTGTTTGGTGTTGAGTGGTCCCTTTTTGATAAAGTGGATTCAGCTTGTGTTTGGATGTCGTATAATGAAGGTCATTGTTGGTCTAGATGTTACATGGACCGGTACTTAAGTGATCTAGAATTTGCCTCAAACCATGCATGTGGACAAAATGTGTGATGTAAATTAGATGACTTGCGCTAGGACTTCAGTTTTCTCATCTGAACATTGTTTTGGTTTTAGACTACCAGTTGATATTGTCATTATTATGTCAAGATAACGAACTTAAAGTTACACAACTTAAAAATATATACACTTTCCGTTTCCTACATTTTTTAGTTGCTGCCTCACCTGATCAATTATCTATTCTTAAATCTAGTTGGCTGATGCTGTTGTAGTTACGCACATCATATACACAATTTAATGTTTTAATAAGATAACAATGCGTTTAAACTTTAAATGAATGTGTAGCTTGGAAGAAATATGTTTTGCATTTATTAGACTCATATCTGTCAAGACATCTAGGGTGAATGCAATCTATGTTTATTTCATTGCATTTGCTGAAGTGTGTGAACATACAAGTAAGCACATTAGTACATTGATATTCATTACTTTTATAACAATTCTCTATGCCTTTGTAGTACTGTTCCCATTGTTTTCATTAGAATGGGAAAATAGTTTGGATACCTTTTACTGCACATTTCTCCAGAACTCTGACTCATGCGTCTTGCACTTCATTGCACCACCCTTTATGAAATTCACGGGAATCTATTTGGATACAGTGGCAACCAGTAGAGAGATCCAGGAATAGTCGATGGCTTTATCTGGAAGTTTGTTCATGTTGTTACAGTAGGACATACATTATCTGTTTACATACTGCTAACGTTTATGTTTCCATTGACAACTAGCTTATATGTATGTCTTAAATTAATTGTGGTCACAAAATGTCCAGGGCTGAAGTTTAACGCATTTGTCCAAGAACTGAAACCAAATAGTCATACATGGAGCAGTACGAAGTATTGGAACAGATTGGCAAAGGAGCTTTTGGCTCAGCTCTCCTCGTGAGACATAAACATGAAAAGAAAAAGTAAGAGTACACCTTCATTCTTGTTGTAACTACTGGACTCGGATAATTAACTTAGCTATGAAACATGTTCAATTGGACGATCATATGCATATGACCTTTCGTGCTGTGTAGTAATGGCCACAGATTACTTGTCTGAGAGTGATTGAGTTTTAGCTCCCTTATGTCTCCCTATTTTTAGGTACGTCTTGAAAAAAATTCGTCTTGCTCGCCAGACTGATAGGTCCCGAAGATCTGCACACCAAGAGGTTATTGCTTTCGATTTTCATGTCTGTGATAGCATGTTTGTAGTGAATGCGGAATCTGAACTGTGACTGACTGATGGATACTAGATAAGATTTTTGCACTTCATTTTACTTCAAAGTTCTTTATATTCGTTCACTACCTCACATATTTGGTACTAAAATTTTCTGAATGTTCAACCTTCTAACAACAAAGATTAATAATATGTACATTAGAAAGTTGTACTTTTAATAATTAATGAAGTTATAGTATTTCATGTATTGTTTTCTTTTCAACCTGCTGCGTTGATAAGGTTGTTGAGAATTAGATACAATGTTGAGGAAGCGAATTGTTATTGCCTTGTGTAGATGGAGCTCATATCCCAGATGCAAAATCCATTTATTGTGGAGTACAAAGATTCATGGGTAGAAAAGGTTAGTATATTTGATGATTTGGTGTTACCCATTCTACTCAATATGCATATGATTGGAACATTTCAATCTTCGATTTATAATAAAAATTACAATGATTTTCAATATGTACTATTTACTCATTAGCGGCAAACTGTATGGATAAGGCAATATGATTGGAACTTTGTTTCAGGGCTGCTATGTATGCATCATCATTGGATATTGTGAAGGTGGAGACATGTAAGTTATCGTTTAATCTTTTGGATGGGAGGATTTTTTGAATATCAATCATGAAACTTGATGCTCGAAAGTAACTGATGCGTGTCCGTGATACAGGGCAGAAACCATAAAGAAGGCCAATGGTTTTCTTTTTTCTGAGGAGGTTTAACTTTGTCTCATTTTTTGCATATCTTCTTTTCCTTGCCTGCTTATCCAATTTCAGATGCATATTTATCTTGCTCCACCCTATAAAATCATTTCAGAAGCTCTGTAAATGGCTTATTCAACTCCTTATGGCGCTTGATTACTTGCACAGTAACCACATCCTGCATCGTGATGTGAAGGTCAGATTTGCTTCTCTTTACTTCAATTGTAACCAAGTTGTTTTCACTTGTAACTATGCTTCTCATATTTATTTGATCTGGCCCTTACAGTGCTCAAACATATTCCTGACCAAGGATCAAGATATTCGACTTGGTATGTAATATATAGGATCACAGCTTCCATCGAGATGAATGAAGCAGCATTGAAACTAATATACATTTTTGTGTGAAGGTGATTTTGGACTGGCTAAAATGTTAAGTTCTGATGATCTTGCCTCTTCAGTGAGTATTTTAGTTGGTGACTAGTTCTTTTAAAGTTTTGTTGGTTGCTTGATCCGATTTCTGACTATAAGGCTTTTCAGGTTGTCGGAACACCTAGTTATATGTGCCCTGAGCTTCTTGCTGACATACCATATGGATCGAAGTCTGATATATGGTCATTAGGTAACTTATAATTATTGCTCCACTTCAACGTAGACCACCCTTGAATTGGATATTTGCTATGCTGTTGATCACCTGTCAACAGTGCTCTTTGAAATTGCTCAGGTTGCTGTATATACGAAATGGCTTGTCATAAACCTGCATTCAAAGCTTTTGTAAGTTTCCAGACCTGCAAATTTACATTTTCTTGAGAATCTAAGGAAAATTATACTCTCAATTTTACTTCAAAACTTAATCTAATAATCAAGAATCATCAGTGGATTAAAGAACTAGTGCAGAATTCACACACACATAAATGTTGTGTAGTTCATTATTTGCTGTAGTTGGACTCTACCTTTGTTGTTTTATTGTGAATGAAATTTATTTGAACCATTTTGCTCTTTCCAGGACATGCAAGCGTTGATTAACAAGATTGTCAAGTCTATCGTGGCTCCTCTTCCAATTAAATATACTAGCGCATTGTAAGACATTGAAACATGATTTTAATATGCTGGTGCTCTGGGAATTATTTCCTACGAATTATTTGTATCCCTTTAATTGACTTTCCTGATTTATAACTATTTATGACATTCACTTTTTTTGTCCAGCCGAAACATAGTCAAAAGCATGCTGCGACGAAACCCAGAACTTAGGCCTAGTGTATGTGTGCTTCTTTGATTATTAGTATATGTTGAAGTTTATACTTTCTGCGTCAGCTTCTCTATTATAATGTAGATGAATAATTTTGAATATTGCAGGCTGCTGAGCTTCTTAGAAATCCTCATCTTCAGCCTTATGTCCATAAGATTCACATGAAAGTCAATAACCCTAGGCGAAGTACCCTACCAGCTAACTTGCATGGATCCAGTCATACAACGACAACTAGATACAAGGGGCTAAGAGATAACTATGTTTCTCCGTATAGGGAGAAGAGGAGGTCATATGGCAATGACAGGACTTTAAACCCCAGTATATCTGGTGCTGAGCAAGATTCAGTTTGTTCCACTGACAGGAAACACACTAGCCCTGGCTACGTCTGTGAGAGGTTATCAGAGCTTTCCTTTGGAAGCACTCATGACAAGACTGCTATTGTAAAGCCTGTTGTTTCTGGAACTGCTAATGCATCAAGGACACGTCGATTGACCACACCAGATTCTTTTGCAACTTCGAGAAAAATGAGCGATCCAACAAAGAATCATGGGCAGGTAACTAAATTTTTTACTTTCAAACCCCATTCTTTAAGGTTTTCTTTGTATGCGGTAAGATTGACTAATTGAGAAGTTCAATGTTGAGAATTTGCAGCCTCTCAATCTTTAAGAGGTTTGAAAAATAAGCTTTATTTTTATGTGCATTTGCAGCTTACAGGTTCACAGACTCCTGCCGCTGTCAAATCTGCCCCTTTACATAGACGATCATCTCTGCCAGCAAGAGTGTCAGTGAGAGACTCTTCTTCAAGGAACATTTTGAGGACTCTTCATGGTGTGCATTCACCAGATGTTTCTGTCAATGCTCCTCGATTTGATAGGATGGTTGAATTCCCGTCCTTGGATGACTCTATCTATCCGACCCTCAAATCTTCTCCATCAGCACAAGGCTCCTCGAGCTCTCCCCAAGGCAATCGCTCAATGATGAAAGACAAGTGTGTTGTCCAGAACTCCAAGAAAACTATTAGTCCAAGCTTCATTGACTGGCAAGAAAACATTGGAGAAAACGGAAGTGAAGGTTCGAACCAGAATGCGACAGCCGGCACAGGAGGAAGCCGGGCGTCATCAGATCCAGCGGCGCCAGTTTGATACGGCATCATTCCAGCAAAGAGCAGAGGCTCTGGAAGGCGTGCTTGAGTTCAGCGCAAGACTTCTGCAACAAGAAAAGTATGAAGAGCTTGGAGTGCTACTCAAACCATTTGGACCGGGTAAAGTTTCTCCTAGAGAGACTGCCATATGGCTCACTAAGAGCTTCAAGGAAAACACACATAAGCAGGATGACCAGTAAGTTGCGTAAAGCCCCTAAATATGCAATCAGATCAGTCCTAGCAGTAGTATGTAACTTTAAGTCTTTCCTATCAGCAGACAACTCTAAGTAGTATATAACATTGCTGAAATTAGTTCCTAATCAGGTTTAACTAAATTCATTATGAAGGTGCAAGCCTGCACAGGCAGAGTAAGACTCCAGGTTTAAGAAGCCACTTAGGTACTGATGATGTCACCGAACATTATAAAGTGCTAAATTTACTTTTAAGAATATTTATCTTGTAACTGTATGAACTGAAAGAAACAGCGAAAATGAACTTACACCGGTAAATGCTGCTAGGTTCACCAGTTCTCAGTGTAACCTTTTTACAAAAAAGCCCCTTAAGCTTGTCCTCAAATTAACCTCGCTTGGAGGGTAAAGTGGTACTTTTTGTAAACCACGTTGCAGGAGTGTTTCGATCACAGGCGTAAGATTGTGAAATTGGGTTCGGTACGACTGACCGATGCGTATAGCATTACCCATTTATAAAATGAACTGAAAAAGAAGAAGAAGAAATGGTAATCCGAATGTTCGAGAACGTTCTTGTTTCCACGGCCGGACTGTATAATATTCTTGGCTCACACATCAATCGAGTTCCTCTGCATCCAACATCCATCTTCGATACACATTCCCTCGCATTCAACCCTTTTCGATAAACCTATAGGTAAATCCGCGATTTCGTATTAGCCGATTAAGTTAGGGTTTGTTTTGTCAAATCAGATAAATCGTTCATTTCACTATTTATCTAATCGTGAATGATTTGTTTGTGAAGGAGGCCAATTCAGTGAATTAGCACGTAGAAGATCTGTTGGAGATGGAGGAAGGAGCTGCTCAACCACTTAATTGTGTTTCTACAGACAATGAGCAGGGAAAGTCTGGAAATTCTTATAGATATTGGGTGAGGGAGACCAAGGAAGATGCTGCGCCGCTCCCTGTTCCTAGGAAACTCACTGATCAAGAGAAAGATCAGTCTGTTTCCCAGAATGGGAATCATCTTGGATCTACATGGAATAAGGCATGATTTGCTGCTCTGCTTTGCTTGCCTGTTTCTTGTTTTACTTTCTTTATTACTGCATTTTAATTACTTTAGGAAGCTGCTGCCTTGAAGGTGTAGATTGCATTTGCTTTGTTATTTGTTTGGGTTTGTAGTGGTTATATGGAGTGTTGCGTATGATTAGTATATTATGATTGTTAGAATCACATGTCAAGGTCAAAATGGAAGGAAGATGCTTCTTTTTGAGTTATTTATTGGTCCTGGAAGTTGACTTCATGCGCCTGATTGCTTGTGTGTATTATTGAATGTGTAAACATTATCACTTTTTTATTTATGTTTTAACTAGACTGATGGTGTTATCAATTTTCAGTCTGTCGGGGCCTGACAATAAGTTTTGCCTGACTGTTTCTTTTTCAAATTTTGTCTTGTGCATCAATGTTCTGGGACAGATTTTTGTTCAATGATCTGGCATATTGAATTAAGGATTGTTTAGTGAGATCTGAACATTGGGTTTCTCTTAGCACTTTGATGTTGTTAAGTTGTAATGGCAGTTTGTGATATTCTTTTAGTAAGTTTTTGATAAGCTGATTGGACGCATACCTTTGTCATCATGTGATGTAAATACCAGATTGAAGTTTCTTTGCTTGTAGTTTGATAACCTCTTAATGGATGTTATTGCAAAAGTATTATACATAATTTTATACAGATTGCGTATCACATTTTAATGAACTTTATAGTTTTTGTTTGCAATTTTTTTAACATGTACGAACTTGTCGACATTTGTTATGTAGGCTGGAACCTGGGAAGAGAAAAACCTCAACACTTGGGCGAACGATAGGCTTAAGGTCTGTAGTCTACGCACACACATGGAAATTTACCCAGAGAAATGTAGCTAATTGCTACGGATTTTAGATTTTTAATTTCCTTGTTGTGTAACACTAACTTAGCATTGTAGGAGCTGCTTATGTCTGTCGGGTCTTTGGAGTTCTCTAGTGGCAGAGCAGAAATATCAGAAGTTTCAAAATGTGTTGGTGATGTAAGTACTTAACCCTAATATCTATAATAGTATTTCCAAATTGTGGATTCGTAATAAACTTCTGATTTCTGTTACTATTTGATTATTAATAAGTCCCTCCGCTGCTGTTAAACTTAAATCTCTACTTATCTTGATCAAACTTCTTCTAGATTATTCATCATAGCTTGTTGGATTAATATGAAATATTTTTCTCAAAATAAGATGCTGTTTAATTTTGTCATTGTAAACAGGCCTATTTGGTGACTGTCCGGAACAAGAAACTTGTTGGCTATACGTATGAATTATCATTGAAAATCAAAGGTAAGTAGTGGGTACTGAGTTATGCAGCTGTTCCTTTTTCAAACTTGACCAGTACTAATTGTATAAATGAAAGCAGGGGAGTGGACTGTGAGAGATGAGCAAAAGCCAATAAAAGGTCATATTGATGTAGCCGAGTTTTCATTTGGGGAGCTGGATGATATTACAGGTATTGTATTTCTTAACAAGTAAAACCATGAAGTTCTCATTTTGCTGGTCATTTTTTGTATGACCCGTGAATTACCTATGCATAGAAGTGTTATGATGTACTTGTCACGAATGTCTTTGATTAATATGTTTTCTTTTATCCATGTCTGATGTGGTGAAATAGTCCACCCGAATTATACTGATATATTGTAATGATCTAGAAGTAGAACTGTAGATTGTAACTGGTTATAGAATATTGAGTAATTGGGAATTCACAGTATGTGGATTGTTTGGCTGATGTTGGTTAATATAACTGGGACATATTTCCAATGCATACAACTGATATTTACAATATTCACATTGTTGTTTTGACCCATTTTTGACACGCCGTGTGACAGAGTTACCAGAGTTTATTTAGTTACTCTGGAAATGCAAATACAAATTGTTAGTGGATGAAATGTTTCATAATTCATAGTTTTCATAGTTGGCAGATATTGATGATATAAACAGGTTATTTCATGATAAATAGTTGTTTAGGGTGGAATAAAACTTGTACAAGATATTTAGGATGTTGCATGTTTTTGTATCTTTATTTTTTGTATTTTTAGTAAAAATTGCATTAGGTTGTTATGCCTTCTATTCACAGTTGCGATGTAGCTAGTTATCAGATGTCCAAGTTATAAAATATGTTACTCTTCATAGTTGGTACATTTACAATTGGGACTCATTTTTCTTTTTTTGTAGATTGAAGTCAAGCTGACTGATATGCTGATCTTCCTAGTCAAGACAGAGTGAGGATCAACCAAGATTTAAAATCGTTTTTGAAGCCTATGCACGAGAAACTAACCCAGTTTGAGCAGGAACTGAAAGCCAAATAAACATCCACGGCTTTAAGTGCAAACAGTGGCTGGCATTGAAAGCTATATATTATAGCACTTTGTACTGTCCTGTTATATGCTCTATTTTTCCAGAAAAATTAGACCTTCATATCAAAAACTACGTTCAACTTTCCGCATTAGTTTTGCAACAAAGGTTTCATGATGACTGTAAATATTTTGTGATCTCAAATCTGTGGCGACATCTTTCATTACAAAGGATATACATTTCTTTTCCATATTTTGTATGTATTAATCTGCAATATTTGGGATCAGCTATCCATCTGAGGCAAAAATTGTCAAAAACTTTCATCTAAAGTCTTTGGAATGCTATCTGTTCATTTAGTAAGAAAAAATAGGAAGCTGCTGTGTGATTATTTATAGCTCTCTAAAGATATTAACTTAAAGAATATAATCGGTACTAGGGAATCGGAGAGGTGGGAATGGAGAGGAGTGGGGAACCCGACTTCAAACCAGACAATGGTGATATACTGTGATGGATCATGGAGGAGGAATGAGGATGGGGCCGGACTAGGAGTGGCAGCGTGTGATGGGAAAGTGATCAGAGTGATCAGGGCGGAGTGGAATGATGTAACCCATACATCACGAGACGCGGAAGGTAGGGCCATTCTACTGGGGTTGAGACTGGCGGAGGAGTTAAGGGAGACAGAAACCTTGCTGTGTTTGGATTCGGCGGAAGTGGTGCAAGCACTGCACAATGGGATTATTAAAGGTCTATCAGCAGGGTATTGGTTTGAAGCTTGTATGGAGATCTTAGCACGAAACTGTCAGTGGAAAATTGAATTTATCCCCAGAGAAATGAATGTAATTGCGGATACAATTGCGAAGGCAGCGAGAAGAGGAAGATGGAGCTGGAATGCAGTTGACAGGATGCCGAGAACTATCGGTATTGAAGGAGCATTAGTGGATAGATGGGGCGAAGACATTTAATATGGCATAAGAGTGTGGAGGAGTTAACTTCTGTGGTTGTTTTCATTCTTGGTTATCCCAGTTTCTATGTATCTCGACATGTAATCAAAAAAAAAAAAGAATATAATTTTAGCGGAAACATGCCAATGGCATCATACAATTGTAGCGAAGTTTTTTCCATACCGCGTGCAACAGCCTGTGAACTAATGTACAACCAAACATTGGCATTTCCAGCGTAAACTGCTTAGCGACCATATAAATACGCCATTACCATTTTATCTGCAGACACAAATTTTATATTTATAGAATACAAGGAGTATTTATCTGGATAATGGCAAACGTTCACTGTTCCCTTTGAGATATACAAATGAATATATATGACCCCTTTTTGCACACTAATTTTAAGAGTTAAGGTGGGATCATCAGAAGTCATTCTCTGCTCATGATACAACATCAGCCGTACAAAATTTGCATTCAGTCCTGCAAAAAGTGAAACTCATGTATAAGCTTAAAGATACAAGAACCAAAGGGGTTCTGCATACCTTATTTCCGGCCATAATTAGATCACTCACATGTTCAGCATTATCCAAGATATCGAAGCAACACTCCGTCATTCCCAAGCACAAAGCCTTGGTTGTCATTGATAAACCTGAATAGGAACACGATCACACCGTTAGAACATGCAATATGGATTTACTCTGGGAAGTTTAACAGAAATTGTGAGTTTCCAGGCATTGAAAGTTAGGTAATTCAAAGACACGTGCCATATGATGATGGAATAGTCATGACTTAAAATTTTCCATGAATTATTAATTGCCGACGAGTCAGGTGTTTAGTTAGCAGGAATTTTGTTGGGTGAGAGATCGAAAAGATTTGTGATATGATCATTAGTTTTAGATGCCTTACTTCACTGAATACAAATTTGCAGCAATATCATCTGCTGCCCTATCACGGACCCATGTTCTGCCACCATTGTTAGTTCTTAGCAGCACTCCACTGCCTCCTGCTGCCCAAGCTTCATCCTGGTAGCAAAATATTCAACGGGTGAGTTATGATTTTTTGTACCTAATATAAATTCAACAGAGCTACGGCATCAAGCTACACCAACTGCAGCATAAGATGCTTATTGACACCATCTCTTTTAATTAAACATTATTGTAAAGCTTTTATTTACAGCGTATATATTTGAGGGCTAATCCATACTGTAAAATGTATTTATGTAGCTCACGTTCTAACTTTAAGCTGTGCAGTGTGCACAACTGGCAGAAAATGATTTCTTAAGAATGCTCTTATCACTGGTAAATTATAGCGAGCAGGCTTGTAGTTAGAAATATATAGATTGCACAATGAAGCATAGTACCCTATAAAGACCAGTGGCTCTCCAATATGTAAATCTGTCATGTCTTGCCAAGTACCAAGTTAACTGAGAATATACTATACGTAATTCAATAATACCTTAGATCGGTAGCCAACATCTAATAGGCCAAAGCCTCGACTCTGTACAGGAACCTCCTCAAACTCCTCAGTTATCTGTCAAGCCAATAGGTAGTAGCAAGTCATTTCAAAACTCTCCACTTAGATGTTTCAATGATTGTGTGAACTTTAGGTTATAACCTACATCTACATATATGTGCATTATAGTGCCACATGCAGTGATGAAAAGTTTCAAATTTTATGACCATAACTTAATATCTCTTCAGTTACTTGTGACATACCCCTGTTCCTTTGCTAAGATAAAGTCCGCCACCTCGTACAAGCAGCCAGAGTCCACCGTCAGCCCTCCAACCCATATTCTGGATACGCCTAGCAACTGACCTGTTATGTGGTTGCCAATACGGCTGCATATTTCAAAACGTAAATTATTATGTTAGAGATCCGTGTATGCTGTTGTGTAGAGCTTACAGCAGTGTTTGCGCTTACAAGTTACAACTTGATGAAATGGAAAGTTAGAGGGGCCACTATCTATAATTCAAATGCTGAAGTTGCTTAATTTTATTCTCAACTCATTCAGAATCAACATGAGTGTGAAAGCATATCAACTGAGTAATGATCAATGAGAAGAGCATGCATAAACGATCATCCATATTCTTAATATCTGAAATCCTTCTCTTTCTGCTTCTTACGAATACTGAGTATGTTAATGCAACTCGATGTAACTTAAGTGTAACACTGAATCAGTGGAAGATGCCACCACTAGAAAATTGCTCAAAGCTCTCTGACCGTTTAAACCAACCCGATGAAAAAAATATATGTATCCTCTCTTTTCATACTTCTGCAATTTGTAAATAATTATCATCGAACTGACGTTATGCATATGACCAGAAATCGCACAAAATAATTGTTTATTTAGGACATTTGACAATTGAACTTCAACCTCACATTGAGTTATCATAACTGAAGCTGATCTTTGTCTTAAGGATTGAAGTAATTTATAACATTCTTATTCAGACAGTCAAACACAGTCAGTTAAACAGCAGGTCCTTGAATTGCATAAACAGCAAGATTCTAAAGTAGTCTTTTCTAAATATAAGAGTAAAGTAGAAACATCACCTGACCGGGTTCCCAGGTTAAGTAAAAATTTCCACGGCTTGAGACAGCGACATAGTTTCCATCAGGTGAACGATTTACAGTGTTGAAAGTGCCGGTGTAGTAACTTGCTCCACTAATTCCACTGGAGACTGTTCTGCAAATGATATGATGCTGTGAACAGTTAGGTCTACACTGTCCAAGAAGATAGCTAATAAAGCCTATTTTCCATCATTCTATAACTACTGTTTGACTATTTGCAAATTACTGAAGATTTCAGGTCCCCTTTTTGCAGATGGTACAGAAAGGCGAACAAGAGTCCAGTCTACAAAAACAAATGTCACCCACAAGAAGTAATATGTGCATGCACAAAGTTGTGGCAGAGTTGAAGTTTATCTCATATTTTGTCCATACAATGAGATGGAAAACCGGACACTCTAATATATTACTGTATGGCCAGTTAAATAAACTGTGGATTGTGACTAGAAAGAAGCATTGCATTGGCATAAAGCAAATCAGGTGGTGTATGAGACATATACAATTTATTTTACTTGCGTGAACTGAAAAACAACGCCAGTCAACAGCAACTGATATTAGTATGCAATGCATCCATCTATCACGCTATAATTTTCATTAGAGTCAGCCATGCACAAAGAACTCACCTATTTAAGGTAGCTGAAACAGTTTCCTGAACAGCCGCCCTCCAGTTGTATCCCCTGTTTGATGTGATATATATTGCACCTTCATCAGTTACCATCTCTGCGCTTTTCTCTCCTGTCGCTTTAATGTATACCTACAAGTGTATAACAGACAAAAAGGAATCACATCAGACATGATCAAGTGACCTCATTTTCATTTATTTTATTTTTTGAAAAGTGCATAGGATGTCAGGATGCGTCATAATGAAGTAACTTATGCAATCTGCCACAGCACCTGGAGTATACAATCTGAATAATACAATAAACGAGCACTTCAAGCTTTAAGCATTCCGTACATTGCATTTGTTTCTCGAAATTCATTTCAATATCTATTTTCCAATCAGAAGTACAGAACAATTCAACATGTATCGGAATCATGCATCAGTTTTCAGAAATGAAACACATCAACTTCACACACATGGGGAAGATAATTTTTTCCTTTGATTTCATTTTAAAAAATAAAGTCAAAGATGAAAAGACTACCCTCACTACCCAACCATTTCTAATATGTACCTAAAAGTCATACAATGCAATTTGTCTAATGACGAAGTCTAAACTAGTCAGCAATCGGAGAGAAGTTCAATAAATAAAAAATGTAGGAAAAAAGATTACTATATCTCCTGGAAGCTGAGAACTTAATGGTATTCTTTCCCAACTATTCCCGGAATCTGAAGTATAGAGAAGAATAGAAGGTTTTCCAACAATCCACCCTTCATTCCCTTTAAAACTGATGGAATTGAATCTATAATTGAAATCTTCATCTTCCGCTGAGGGAATGGACCGCGGAGCCCATGTGTTACCTCCATCCTTAGTCTCAAGAATAGTCTGCCTTGTTCCTAACAGAAAACCTACACACACAACCAAAATCCAAATCACATAAACTCACATTCTCTCAATCAAATCAAAGCATCAAATATCAATCAAGTAAGCATGCCTTTAATTACCGTGCTGAGGATCGTCAGGAACAAATGCGATATCTAGCAACACAACACCAGGATCAATCGGCAGGTAGACTCTCTCCCATTCCTTAGTAACCGGCTCGCCAGCCTTAGCAAATCCTCCACCACCGCCGCCGAGAATAAACGGAGCGACGAACGCAGCCGCAGCGGCAGTCTGGGAGACTAGGTCTCTTCTGGAAATGGCGGAGGAACGAATTCGTAAAGCTCGGGTAGAGGGAGGAGGGGCGGAGGTTGACGTGGTGGTTGTGAAGAGGTAGGAGAGTGATGGTTTGGAAGAGGCGACGGTGAGTTGAAGCGGAGTTGCCGCCATTGTTGTCGACGACGTCGTCGTTTTTTTTCTTATCCAGAAGATTGCGAAAATGTAACGGTTGAAGAAGAGAAGTGAGTGGATGTGTGTGGATATGGAGATTCTAAAATGCGCACGAGTTGTGGAATGTACGAGTGAAACGACAGCTAAAATTGCCGTTTGGAGATTTTATGGACTAAAAGAATAATATTCGACCATTCGACAGGCAAATGATTCTAGAAGAACGTATATATTTTTGTAATTTGGTACTCCCTCCAATGTTTGTCCATTTTCTATTTTGGATGTCCCCTTAAGTTTGTCCACTTTCCTTCATTCTCCACCACACATTCTATTTTTTTACTCATTTACTTGTTAATCATTTATTCTCAACCACATGTTATACCCTCTTTCTACTTTAATTAACGTGCATTTTATACTTTTGGACAAACAGAGTGGGACGGAGAGAGTAATATTATTTCAGTAATTGATTTTCTTAATGATTTAGATTTAAATTAAAAATATTTCGATCTCAACTGTCCGTTTTAATTAAACTTTAATTAACATTTAAGATTTAAGGGCATTTCTGGCGGTCGACCTTGCATATTCCTTTTATATGCATTCAAACTTGTGCAGACAGTTTGACTTATAAATGCATAAAAAAGGTAACACAAGTATCTGCTACTTCAGAATAAACGCAGTAAAGCATTACTCACTCGGGTCCATAAAGTTTGTCCACCTTTCTTTTTGATTATTTGGGAGATATATAATAATCAAAATAGACAAACATTATAGGACAGAAAGAGTATAAAATGGCAAACGACAAATATTGAATAACTTTGATTTCATGTTGATAAGATAATTCTAAAAGTTTGCAAGCACATCCAGTTCTAAACATAAAAAGAAAAATTGTTCCAAAATCATGTGTCATTTGCTTGAAGGTCAAATGGCATCTTGGAGATTTGTTGCTTGATCACAAGAGCAATTACTGGGGTTACTGCTTGCCAAATCAGTCATCAAAAGTTGTTTTCTTCCCTGTAAATCATATCAGTAACAAGTATGAGGTTGAGTGGAGATCAGAAAATATTAAATTGTTTAAGTTATAACGAAACATGAATATGGTAAGTTATATACCTGTGCCAGCAGCAGCCAAATTGGGTTTGTTGAACCCTCCACGGCCTCTTCCACCACTGCGGCCACCATCTCTTCCACCTCGACCACCTCCACGTCTTCCCCCTCCACCAAATCTGCCTCCACTATCTCTACCACCACTACCAAATCTTCCACCATCTCTGCCACCACTTCCAAATCTTCCTCCACTGCCGAATCTACCACCACCTCTTCCACGACCTGCTCCGTCACTTCTAGGCTCTCTAGGTAGCGCCTCATCAACAGTCAAATACCAACCATTTAATTCAGTGTTATTAAGTTCAAGTGCTTTCTGGAGTCCATCTCTATCACCAAAATCCAAGTATGCAAACCTACAAACAAGCACTATTAGATGACAACAAAATGCTTCCCTATGTACTGCAACTAAGAAAAACCAGCAAAACTAAAGTACACACCCTTTGGGGCCTCCAGTTTCATAGTCCTTGGGAATTGAAATCCTGGTAATTTCACCACATTTGCTAAAATGTTCCTCTAGTGCACTTCTAAGCTGCAGAATATAAAATGCTAACTTAAGTCATATCACCCCAGAAATAAAATCATGAAACTGTAATGAACCAAAACTTACCCCATCTTCCCCTACTGAGGAGTCTAAGCCCTTTACAAACACAGTTCGAGCGGGTTCTTTGGGATCAGTTCTACTGCTTAAAATGTATTATAATGAAAGTGTTAGATAAAAAAGTAGAGCATTTTACAGCATTGAGCATAATGAGAACCAGGATGTTCCCCTACCCGCTGGACGGTGTAAAGGCACCCCTGGCAGCTGCAAGGTCAAGTCTTATTGCACGGCCTAGCAACTCTTTATCATGAAGCTTAAGAGCCTGCATCAATTACAAAAGAATCCAAAAATACGTAAAACGAATCTTAGATTGCATAAAAGCATGCAAATCTAAAAATTATGTAACTAAGCACTCACCTTCTGTGCCGCTGCCTCCGATTCAAATTCAACATGAGCATATCCCTTGAATCTTCCATCAGGGTCCATACCGAATCGAATATCAGCAATCTCTCCGGCAGATTGGAAGAACTCACGGCTACCATCAATTAATAAAACTGATTAGGGACCTCAACTAAAAATGATGCAACTACTTTCAAAATATTCAAACAATATTAGTACATACAGATTAGCTTCTTCTATCTGGAAAGACAGGTTTCCCGCAAAAAGAGTTGCCGAACCAGAAGTTTGGGGTGTCGAAGGTGTTTTGGGCTGAAAAGCATCAAGGAATAAAAAAAAATTATTTGTATTCTTGCACAAGAGAATAACGAAATACAACGAACAATGTTATAGAACTAACTGCTTTCTTTTCAGTATCAGCATCCACCATCTCCACATCAGTATCCTGTAAACAAGGGATATGAATTAAATGATGTTAGGCCCAAGTAGAACTTTCAATAATAGACAGCAATGCTTATGGCAAATAGGATAGCTCATTGAATTCATCAGGATATCAACAAGAATGGTATAAACATAATATATCATCGAAGATTACCACTTTTTTCTTTGGTGTCTTGGCTGGCTCTTCGTCACTTTCATCGTCAGATTCATCACTATCATCACTAGACTCTTGGGCGAGCTTCTACAAATCAGAGTACATAATATTAGAAAGGAAAAAGTAATAAAAACCTCTGATTGACAAGTGAAACTATGCTCTAACTAACCTTATTAACAGATTTCAGCTTTTTAGTGTCATCGTCAGAGCTTTCATCTTCATCACTCTCATCATCTGATGAACTATCATCCGAATCTTGAGATTTTTTAGCCGCTGCTGTTGGTTTAGCAATAGCAGCCTTTTTGGCAGGCTAAAAAAGAAAAGTTAAATAATCTGCAAAAGAAAAATTTACTGACAATAAAGTAGGTAACCATTTAGAGAACATAAACTCACTTCCTCCTCATCTGAGCTATCATCATCTGAGCTATCATCACTGGATTCCTCTTTCTTAGAAGCTTTTATGGGTTTCTGGATCACAACACTATTAATTAGAAAATGAAAGTAACAAAACCAACTAATATGAATTTAATATTAGAACAAACTTACAACATCTTCATCCTCACTAGATTCCTCACTGGAATCGTCACTGGAACTAGCAGCCTTAGCATTCTTGGTTGCAGCAACACTCTTTGCCGCAGGGGCCTTGGCTTTTGGCTTTGTTCAAAAGAAATAATCAAGCATATAGAAAATAAAATGACAAGAGACTAGCATCCATAACACAATGCAGACTTACTGCATCATCGTTAGAGCTTGAATCATCACTGTCTTCCTCTTCACTGGAAGAATCATCTGAATCTGCCTTCTTTGCAGCTACAGAACCATTCTTAACAGCAGGGGTTACAGCCTTGGGTTTCTGAAATGACTAAAAATATTTGTCAGTCATGTCATAAATAACTAAGAACAACAATATCTATGGTACACTTACTTCTTCCTCTTCAGAATCACTGTCAGAAGATTCAGATTCTGAGCTTGAAGAATCTTTTTTAGCCTTCTTGGCTGGGACAGATCCATTCTTAGCAGCAGCAGAAGCAGCAGCACCTTTCTTTGCTGGTGGGGCAACAGGCTCCTACATGAAAATTACATATTAAAAAACCCATTTTAAAAATTAAAGTCTTACAACCTATCCATCACATAGATAAACTCACATCATCAGATGAAGAATCATCACTGCTAGACTCCTGAACTTTAGGCTTCGCAACCTCTTTCTTTGCTGGAGCCTTGACCTATAAATAACATTACAATCAGAAAAAAGCAATAATACACTAATGCAGTAAATATAAATTGACAAAAGAAAAGACAAAGTGGAACCTTAGGCTCATCGTCAGAAGAATCAGAATCCTCAGAGCTGCTGCTGGACTCAACCTTTTTCTTCTGAGTCTTTATCTCAGCTTTCTTCTTCTCAATTGATTGCTGAACACCATCATTTTTCTTCTGCTTCTTGGCACTGGCTTTCTCCAAAGCCACCTCAGGCTCCCTCTTACCTGTAAAATCAATTACAATTCAACACAAAATTCAACACACAATTCAAACACATAAACCAAACAACAAACGAGAACACATAATGAAGCCATTGAAGAAAAAACACGGCTTGAAATCAAACAAAATTGTACCTTTCTTAACAGACTTCTCGACGACGGGAGAGGCCGCAGCCTTGGTAGCGGACTTTTTGGCCATTGGAATGGAAAGCGGCGAGGAGGAGGCGGAAGTTGTAAAACCCTAAACGCGAGAGGTTTAAGGGGAATAGAGACAGAGTGAGAAAGGCAGAATGGAAGCTGTGTTTTTATAGTGTGATTTTCTATTGATTTTTTAGGGTTTGCAATTTTTCAAAGCATTCGGTGCGGGCCGTGTAATCTGGACCGTCCGATTCGATTTCTGAAAGAAATGGGTCAGTGATTGAACCGGTTGTTTGGTTCGGCTCGTAATTGGAAATTGGAATTGAATCAGAAATGTTTAAAATGATAAGAAAAAAATCTTCTGAATATAAAAAGTAGTAATAAATCAAAATTGCATTTCGAAAATTCAATAAAAAAATAAAAAAATAAAAAATCATGGGTTAAAATTGAAGATAATATTAGCTATGAAAAAAATACAGCAAGTAGCCAAGTACTTGTCTATATTTGGACTTTGAAAAAACTAAAAGTAAAGAAGATATTGGAACTCAAATACTCAATCAGGACTTGTGATCCAATGGTTTTGGCTTTTTTACTGGCCATTCTCATTATTTTTTGCAATGTAAATTGTTTAAATGAACTTATTTAAATCCACATTTTCCACAAATGTTTTCTTTCAAACCTTGTTGTTTGATTGGAATTTGATGGTCGTTCGTAACTAGTTTCCATACGCTGTTTACTCAATCACAGATAATCATATATGACAATTTATTAACGTTTCAACAAATTATGATAAAGTAAACGACACATGATATATGTTAACCCACTCCAATAATCAACGTGCGTAATATAGGGAGTTCTCTCAAACTCAACGAAAGCGCACTTCACTATAAAAAAATTAGTATAACATACAAAAGAATATCTCTTATATTTAAGAGCCAACTATATTAAAAAGTTAGACTTTTAAGAACTAAATATATTTAAAGAAACAACTAAGAGTAAGAATATGAATATTGTGCATGAAAAATGAAAAAGCTTATGGAGAGAAATATTAGAGTTATTACCAATGTCTGTAAGCAATTATAATGCACATGATTATTTAAAGTAAATAAATTCCATGATCGATTAGTCGAAGGTACAAGGCTCAGTTTGTTACTCAAGGCTTCTTCTTTTTCAAATGACTTTTTTTAAAATTATTTTTATTTGATCGCTTAAGGATATTAACTAAATATAAATTTGAAATATAAATTTGAAATGTATTAATATGATATGTATACAAATGTGAAATTAAATTTATACAAAAATATGGTTTTTGAAAATTACAAAAATTTATCGGCAACCATTATTGCTCCATTAAAGTTTAAAAAAATCTTAATGTCGTAAAATGAGTGTTTAAACTTTACTTTATATGCAATAAAATTTGTGTTTTTATGCTTTATATGTAAAAATGTATCAAAATTTATTTTGTATGCGCTATATGACGTACGTAGTAAGTGTAACCGTATAACACACTATTATTTATTCAGTATAATTATAACTACACATGGAAATTAAAATTCTTCTATTCAAAATTATAATTTTGATATAAATGAAAAAACTAAAATTATAAAAAAATATGGTGTCTTAAAAATTACAAATGTGATACCATGTAACACATAATTAATAGTGGCACCATAAAAATAAAAAAAAACTTCAAAATTTTATTAATTTGTAAGACATCGTATTTTTGTATAGATTTAATTTTCACATTTAATACATACCATATGAATAAAAAGTATTAAACTTCATTTCAATTATATTTTTATTTTTTATTTAGTATCCTTATTCTTCAAAGTTTTTTTATGGTTTTTTTAATTATATATGTATTTTTTAGCGTTTTTTATTTTTTTTTTATGATTTTCGACAATTTATCCTTCGGTTAATTAATTAAATATGTATTTTTTGTGGTTTTAAATTTTTTTAGCATCAAATATTTTTTAATTATTTTTTATCATTTTTTATTAATATTTCAATTAAATTTAAATATATGTGTAGTTTCTGACAAATTTTATATACATATGAGTATGACTCTCTATAATTTCCAATGATGCACATGTGATTCAATCATCTTTCATTTTGTTAATTGCTTAAAAATAAGAAAAACGTGATTCGGTTCAGTAGTCATGAGTTTGTAAGTTTCATTAAAATATTCAAGGCATCAAGCGATGAGCATATAAAAATGCAGAGCACGATCAATCACTTCAGCCTTCAGATTTTGAAACCCACCCGACAACCAAAGCAATGCTCGTTACAACCTCCGCACGCGCCGCCCTCCCAATTCCCAAATTACCCTCAATTCACTCCTCACCACACTCCACGTCTATTCTCTTAACCTCCACCGTAACCGCTCTCCCCCGCCGCCGATTCTTTCAAATCAAAGCACTAGACGCAGCCCAGCCCTTCGATTACGAATCCAGACTCTCTCTCACCTTCAGCACCTCCTCCAAGCTTAAAATCGCCATCATAGGATTCGGAAACTACGGTCAATTCCTCGCCAAAACCCTAATTCGTCAAGGTCACACAGTCTTGGCTCATTCCCGAACCGATTACACCGACATCGCAGCATCTCTAGGAGCTTCGTTCTTCGTTGATCCACATGACGTCTCCGAACAGCATCCTGATATTGTGCTACTCTGCACTTCGATTATATCGTCTGAAAAGGTTCTCAATTCGTTACCATTGCACAGATTTAAGAGGAATACTTTATTTGTAGATGTGTTGTCTGTCAAGGAGTTTCCAAAGAGTCTGTTGCTCCGGACGCTGCCTCCCTATTTTGATATTATATGCACCCATCCAATGTTTGGTCCTCAGAGTGCCAAGGATGGATGGAGTGGGTTGTCTTTTGTGTATGAGAAAGTTAGGATTGGTAATGACAAGTCTAGGATATCTAGGTGTGACAAGTTTTTAGATATTTTTGAGAGGGAAGGCTGTAGAATGGTGGAGATGAGTTGCGCCGAGCATGATTTGCATGCTGTTTGGGCACAGTTCTTGACGCACACTGTTGGGAGGATTTTGCATAATTTACGATTGGAGTCCACGGAGATCGATACAAAGGGTTATGAGAGCCTGCTTGATTTGGTTGAGAATACGTCCGGGGATAGTTTTGACTTGTATTATGGATTGTTTATGTATAATACTAATGCCATGGAGCAATTGGAGAGGTTGGATTTGGGATTTGAGGCTTTAAGAAAGCAATTGTTCGGCCATGTTCATGGAATTTTGAGAAAGCAATTGTTTGGAACTAATGATAATGGTCAGATTGAGAAAAGGATGCATCTTTTACCAGAGAATGCTACAGTTTCCGCCGGAGAAAGCCAAAATGGTCGAGCTTTAGCCAAAGTGGCCAAATCTGCGAGGTAAATACTGTCCTGCTATTTTTTCGTCTTCTTTTATCTGTTTTGGTCATAATGTCCTTGAAATTATATAATGTGAATGTGAGTTAAGCCTTTTGTCAGCTCTATTGCATATGACAATTTTAGGTGTTTTTGTTTAGATTCATGTCTCTGTTTGGTACATGATTTATAATTTTTACTGTGTCTTTTATTGGAGACATGACAAGATAACATTTTGTGAATATTGTCCGAGGTGACGAGACTCATTAGTAAAGAAATTTTCTACATTTTCAGAAATGAATTAGAACATATTTTTTAATTTTAATTTCTTTCGATTAATTTAAAATAGAGTTTTTATTCCATACATTTCCGAACTTGGTTGTCTGGTTCTATATATTTACTGTTGATCTGCAGGCCAGAAGATGTATTCTCTCTTATGTCTTACAAGACTTTATTTTCCAACAATCTTGACGAAAGAGAAAGACTCAAAATCGCTGTCATTGGGTTTGGAAATTTCGGCCAGTTCATTGCGAAAACCATGGCTCGCCAGGGTCATCATATATTAGCTTATTCCAGATCCGACTATACGGATGTGGCTCAGCAGATGGGTGCCACTTTCTACTTTGATGCAGATGACCTCTGTGAAGAACATCCCGATGTGGTATTGCTATGTACATCAATACTGTCAACTGAGAAAGTGTTGAAGTCTCTTCCCCTACAAAGATTGAAGAGAAGTACTTTATTTGTTGATGTACTCTCAGTAAAGGAGTTCCCAAGGAACTTTTTTGATAGAGAATTTACCTGCAGATTTTGATATTCTTTGCACACATCCTATGTTCGGTCCCGAGAGTGGTAAAAATGGTTGGAAAGGTCTTCCTTTTGTCTACGATAAGGTCCGAGTTGGTACTGATGAATCGAGAGTTTCTCGTTGTGATCGATTCCTAGACATATTTTTTAGAGAAGGGTGTCGAATGGTGGAGATGCCATGCGCCGAGCATGACCGGAATGCTGCAGGTACACAATTCATCACACACACAGTGGGCAGGATTCTTGAGAAATTGCATCCGAAGTCAACACCAATTAATACAAAAGGATATGATACTTTATTGAATTTGGTGTCAAATACGGCAGGAGATAGTTTTGATCTCTACTATGGATTATTCATGTACAACAAAAATGCAATGGAACAGCTAGATAGACTGGATAAGGCTTTTGAGTCACTTAAGAAAGAGTTGTTTGGGCAGCTGCATGGTGTTGTGCGAAAACAACTTTTTGATGATGTGGGCTATTCACAAATGTCGCAGGATACATACTTGACCAGTGACAGCAATCGATAGTTGCTGTATTTGCTTCAGCCTCCAGCGCTACCTGACTGAATGAAATATGAAGCATCTGAGGTATGTGTGATACAGTTCCATTTTGTCAATCTACTATTAAGTTCTTGGTATTAAGACTTGAGGGGTATCAAAATTAGATGTTTTATCGCAGTAGATACTAAGAGAGAGATATCTTGATCTTGTTCGTGCAGCTGATGCAGTTCATTGGGATTTGGAAATGATGAAATCAATGTAATACTAATGAAACAAGAACACTTGATGAAGAAAAGTGTGCCATAGCGAAGTTGCCCACTCCCTTTGATATTTATCCTGCTAAATGGCAAAAAGATGTAGACTAGTAGAGTTAATGATCAACATGCATTTGGGCCCTTTATTCTGTACCTTCCTTTATAATATGTCTTCACTAAGTGTTTCTTTTGCTTATTTTCAGGTTCATCCGGCCATCTATTTTCTAAGATTTTTGAGCGCCTTTCCTCTTTTGTATCGCTAATAAGGGCCAACAGTATGAGGAATCAATGATTTCATTTTTGTAACGGTAGGAGTGCAAACTTCACCCATGTTGCTATTGTAAACATAGTTTATTTTGAAATTATCTCACCTTAACTGTTTTGAATGCCTTTAACCTTTATTTATATGTAAATGTATGACGTTGCCTTCTTTTTCTATGATTCTCTAAATTTCTTTCAGCAAATTGTTCAGTTGTAGGCTACATGTATCCGATTAGAACATACGTACCAAATACTTGGATTTCGCTTTAGCTATATGCAATTTAGAAATGGCCTAATTTAGGTAGATGTGTCTAGACCGTTATGTCAGGGTTTATACCTGAAAAGAGACTTTATTTGCTTGACTTGAAATATGATGAAACTAATTGCAGAATCAATTACAACAAGTTTGAAATTAGTGGCAACAACAACATTGACTCTGTGATGCTGAACTCTGCAGAGATTTTCTTGGTATGAGTATTGTCCCTTAATCATATAAGATATCTGGGGTCTACCTATATTTGTGAGCAGGACATATATGAGAGCTTCAGACTTATTGAGGACTTATAGAACTGGAAGGTTCTTCTCCTCTTAGCAGCAGGAAAAGAGGCATTGATTAAGGCATGCATAATTGCCTACAAGTTATTCCTGTTTAAGCAATGAGCTGCTTCAAATTACCCAAAATGTCATTCAATAGATTTTCATCCATGTCTGGTGGTCAAACAAAAGCAGAACAACGGTATAAGGTGGCCTTCCTGTGTTTTCAAATTTAAGAAGTGGAGTATGTCATTCTAATGTTGAATATTTTTTATGTGGTTTTGCGGAAGAACATTCTCTTCAAATGCTGGAGTGAAGGATTAGCTGGTCAGAGGTTGTGGAGAGAATGACTTTAGCTGTGTTTAGTAAAACTATTTATACTTTCTGCTTGTATCTTCTCTTTTTATTTTTTTAATCAAATTTAAGATTCATTATGCCTTTTGCACGATTGCAAGTATTTTATTTTGTCAAACACTATGCTCAGATTGCTTTCCCTCTTACTAAATTGTTGTGCTAGGATGCCTTCAAGTGGAATCCGGAAGCCCAGTCTTCTTTTGCTGCTCTCAAACTGGCATTAACTTCATCTCTTAGTAAATAGTTTGACATATCTTTCACAAACAAGTCTAGTTATCTCGTTTGTTGTTGGCGTAGTAATGGTACGACTAATCAAGTCCTCTTATATAAAAACAAGTGACAGACAAAATGATGGCCTACAAGAATACTGATTAGACTGTTTGTTCCACTTGAGCTACCATAAGAGCATATACATGGGTGGAATTTGTGGCAAGTGCTACCCTAGCACCTCCTCTCAATTTTGAACAAAATTTAGAGGAGGTGCTACCATAAGAGGTGCTACATTTTACATGGGTGTATATGCTCTTGTGTTACTATCTACCGATAAAGCTTAACGTGTAAAATTTGAATCAATCATGTGATTACTAAATGAAGCATCATCGTGATACATAATCAACAATAAAATTTGCAAAGAATTCAGTGTTCCATGAATGAACCAAACATGTGAAGATTTGTTATCATTTCATCACAACGAATATTTCAAAAGACGAATAAAATGAGGTTGCTCATGATCAATTTACAAAGAGTCTTACGGCTAAAATTTCAAAAATTATTGGGAATGACTACAAGGCCGAACATGACTATGCATTAAGTAGTGCATTGAATAGATTAATGTCTATCACATATCGAGTCATTGACCCAAAAATATATCCTAACCCAAGACAAGAACCTAACTCAACCCTTTTAAAAGAAATATCTAGAGAAGTATGAAGATAATGGTAAGGAGATATTTTTGTCTAATTTTTAGAAGGTGAATTATAATCGTAAAATCAAGTTACTCATATTCCCTCATTTGAGATGAGACACAATATAAATAGAAGTGTGAGTTAATGAAGAAATATTCAAAATTTCAGTGGTCTTTAATAAACTTGATATGATTTTATCGAGATTTCAGTTGTTTTAAAAAATCTTTTTTTCTAAATTTACTTCTAACTTTTAATGACTTTTATTTAAACATTTAAGATTCTACAATATGGAAAATAAATATATTAGCGGTATACTACTTCAATATGGTTATGAGATAAGAAAATATATTTGTTAAAAACGGCATCAGATGAAAGAGTTGTGTGTTTTTGCATCGAAGAATTTGGAAAGGTTTATGTCATATGAAGGCTAAATAACCGATGATGACAATGAATTGCGTAAACGAACCGATCAATGACGTTATAACGAAGACCGTACCAAATCGTTTGTTTGGTTCATCTCCATTATATGACCGAAAGAAAGGAGTACCTTCTTTCCATATCCATTTGGTGCCCACTTGATTGGCATGAAACCAAAGTGAATATATGTACACAAATAGAGTTATGGTTCCGAGAATTAAAGATATAATCTTACGTGTATCGTAATGCTCCGGACTGATATTCTCAACCAGAATATAAGCAGCTAATTCCAAGAGGAAACACAAAGTGCCCCCATTGTAGACCTTGACGAATCCTTTGGTATAAAGAGAAGCCAAGTCCTTCACTTGCTTCCACCTTTCATCAAGATAAGTCATTATAATGGAACCCCATTGAATCAGCATGCTGCTAGTATCAACATTAATGTCCATGTTGTTGATCAAGCACAATGTACAAGAAGAGAACTGAAATCATTGAGTTGTAGAGATATTACTAGAACATGCAAGTACTACAAGCCAAATAATATAAATTCAGCAGTAGCAGATCATATAAATGTAAACAACAGTACTGAATGAAAATAAAAACAGGAAGAGATGCAAAATCGAAAAATCAGATTGCTGAGGCTCGCTTTGCGATGTCCTTAAAGCTATATTGCCCCCGTACAGGTGCTGGGTTTGAACGACAATTAGCCTCCCATGATACAATAGCAGGACCTTCTGATCAATGGCACCGGATTGAAGAAGGCGAAGGGATGGCTGTCTGTTACTATCACCGGAAAATCAAATGGAGAACTTATGGAATTGTTTTGTGTTATATCTGATGATTGAAGGAGAAGAGCTGCCCTGTATTTATACTGCTGCAGACCAGTCGGGTGGAGATTAATCCGCCCACACAAGTCTCCACCACCCCTCAACGTCTCCCAAAAAACGTGGGAAGTGGACTGACTCGGTTTGGATTCCTCAACAGTCATAAAGACTGAGTTTGAGTAGTGCAACAGTCATAAGACCAGGTCTGCATGTTTGAAATTCGAAATGTATAGTTTAATATAACCCAAAGTTCTAAATGTTCACATAAAAAATTATAGAACATTTGCAAAAGGAACCGGTCAACTCTGCCCCGAATCGGACGACATTCGACGTGCATAGGATAGGTAGGGAAACACCTTTGAACCTTCCCTCGGAAGATATAGTCTTTTTACTGACTATTCAGTAGACGTGTTGTCTTTGAACTGTTCGTCATTTAATTTAAACAAAACATATATCTCCCACAGACATATTCCTGACAGCCTTCCGCTTCTCATGGTTGGGCTCAGTAAGGCCATGAGTCCCCTCCCTGGTTCTGCGAGAGTTGCTAAAGAACTAAGCCCTTATAGTCCTCTGTTGAAGCGGCCACACTTCTCTCTCACATAGGTGATTCGTCTTTAAGGTAATCCCGAAATTACCCGCTCAAAACTTCTCTAATCTGAACTCCCTGAATCATTAAAAGCTTTAAGCTCATCCTCGTTCGGGTGTCACTGTATAACAAGGAATGGCAGGGGTGTGAACCCCCCACAGTGACGTGTCATTGGGGTGAAACTCCCCCACATTGACCTCACTCCGTCTTCGCAGTTAGGTTGTCCCATTGAACCAAGATCTTGGGATCTCCAGTCAGCATGGTTGGGTTTTCCTTTGCTTTGACTCTAGCTCACCTAGGGCTTTAATCCCATCCCTTGTGTTGTTTTTGCTACCTGGTCCCTATTCAACCCTTTCGTTAGCGGATCCGCAATGTTATCTTTGGACCTTACATAGTCAATACTTATGACTCCGGTAGACAGTAGTTGCCTAATGGTATTATGTCGTCTGCGTATATGTCGAGACTTACCATTGTACAACACACTCTTAGCCCTACCTATTGCCGACTGACTATCGCATTGTATGCATATAGGTGGTACGGGCTTTGTCCAGTTTGGAATATCCTCTACGAAGTTTCTCAACCACTCCGCTTCTTCGCCGCATTTATCTAGCGCTACAAACTCAGCCTCCATCGTGGATCTGGTTATAAAAGTCTGTTTAGAGGACTTCCAGGTCACAGCCGCTCCGGCCAAGGTGAACACATAACCACTAGTGGCCTTTGATTCTTGTATATCAGAAATCCAGCTGGCGTCACTGAACCCTTCAATGACTGCTGGATCTCTTGTATAATTTAATCCAAATTCACGCGTGAATCGTAAGTATTTAAGCAATTTCACCATTGCCTTCCAGTGTTCTTGTCCTGGATTACTTGTGTACCTTGCCAGTTTGCTCACTGAATAGGCTATGTCTGGTCTTGTACAATTCATTAAGTACATCAGACTACCTATCAGTATGGCGTAATCCTTTTGATTTACGCTCTCACCTTTATTCTTAGACAAAAATGATCGAAGCTCGATTGGAGTTGTGGATATACCAAAAGTATCTTTACCGAACTTGTCTAGAATTTTATCAACATAGTGCGATTGAGTTAGTTTTAACCCTTCTGTTGTACGTAATATTTTAATTCCTAAAATAACGTCAGCTTGTCCTAAGTCTTTCATATCAAACCTAGAGTTTAATATTGACTTTGTGGACTTGATCATGCTATCATTGCTTCCCACAATGAGCATATCATCAACGTATAAGCACAAGATCATATAACCCTTATCAGTACTCTTAACGTATACACACTTATCACATTCGTTGATTTTGAAACCATTTGACAACATTACGTTATCAAATTTTTCATGCCACTGTTTTGGCGCTTGTTTTAGTCCATATAGAGATTTGATAAGTTTACAAACTTTCTTCTCTTGACCTGGCACCACACAACCCTCAGGTTGTTCCATATAAATTTCTTCCTCCAGTTCTCCATTGAGAAATGCAGTTTTCACATCCATTTGATGAATTTCCAAATTGCGTAAAGCAGCAATGGCAATTATCATCCTAATAGACGTGATTCTTGTCACTGGGGAATAAGTGTCAAAATAGTCTAGACCTTCTTTTTGTCTATACCCTTTGACTACAAGTCTAGCCTTGTACTTGTCTATAGTGCCATCAACTTTCATTTTCCTGGTAAATACCCATCTTGAACTGAGAGGTTTATTTCCAGGAGGAAGGTCAGTCAACTCCCATGTATGATTATGCATAATGGAGTCGATTTCACTTCTTATAGCCTCCTTCCACATAGGGCTATCTTCTGAGCTCATAGCTTCTTTATAACTTTGAGGCTCAGCTTCAAGCATATAAGTCAGAAAATCAGGACCAAATGATTTTTCAGTTCTTATTCGCTTGCTGCGTCATATCTCTTCAGAAACAGACTCATCATCAGGTTCTTCTACCTGATTCTGAGGTACTTCCACAAACTCTGGAGCTGATTCTAGGTTAGTAGAATCCCTCTCTTTGTAAGGAAATACATGCTCAAAGAATGAAGCATTCTTAGATTCCATAATAGAACCTTTAGATATATCTGAATTCTTAGATTCATACACCAAGAACCGATACGCATTGTGATGCAACGCAAGATGCCAAAGAAGGAGAAGTTGTTACTGCTAACATTAAAGATGATTTAACAATCCCTAGTGGGCCAATTACAAGGCAAAGAGCAAAGAAGTTTAAGAAAGCTTTAAATGGATTTATTCTAAAGATATGGCCTGATTCTCAAACAATACAAATGGAGTGCAATAACCAGAATTATGTGCATCTCATAATGACATCAAGCAAGTCATTTGGACAGCAAGAGACATGAGGAGTTTTCATATCAAGAGTCACATAGAATTAAGTTGTTCTTATCTTCTATAAGGCTGATCTTTAAGCTACTTGTATTCTCCTATAAAAGAAAAGCTACACACCTTATTTCAATATCCAATGAATAATATTTTTGTGAGAAACATGTGTTTTCTTTGTTCTTGATTGAACTTTTTGAATTTCTCAAGGTTAATCTTGTGGCATTCAAACCAAACTTATCACCATTCTTGGTGTGGCGTTTGTATCCGAAGTTCTTAGTTTCTCATCGTGCTATCCATTGCGTTAAGGTGGGGTTAAGGCTCACCCTTTTGAAGTTGTGGTTTCTCATCACATAAGGTGAGGGGTCATTGCTCAACAACTTGTTGTTGCTGAATTATTGGTTAAGATCCGACATAAGACTACGGTTTCCATCACATTAGAGGGGGGTTCGTATCATTTGGTAATCAGAGCCTTCTTTCAACACAAGTTTGTTTCTTTTTTTCTATCCTTTTTCATAACAAACCGTTTCATGTTCTTTTGTTATTCCATATCGCACTAGAAAAAAAACAGTCAAGGCAAAAAAAAAGAGCCAAAAAAAAATCTACAAAAGCCAAAAAAAAGAGCAAAAATATTGTAGTTGCAAGGAATACAAAAAAAATTTGAATACCCTTAGCATTTCTTTATCCACAAAAAAATCTGTTCATTTCTTTATCCACAAAAAAATCTGTTCATTTCTTTATCCACAAAAAAAAAGCCTTTTAGTATTCTTACCTTTTGAGCTTATTTCTAGCATACAAAAAAAAAACAAAAATCTGAATTTTCTTTACCCTCATACAACAACCTTCCTAGCTTCTATCCTTTCACATTTCTTCATAGCCTTTGATAGGTTTGGTTATCTATTCATTTTGATACCATCTGATTTTTTTCTTTTGATTTCATTGAGTTTGATTCAGAACATGAGACAAACACATTGAGTGAAAAGAACATGAGAGTTTGAGTTCATTTTGAGTGTATACACGAGTGTGAGTGCATCATTATTGAGTGAAACACGTGAGGTGAGCGATTTGTGAGGTTCTAAAATATTTTCTACACATATTTGGTAATGGCAGATCAAGGAGATGAAGAGAATCAACAACAACTTCCAAATCTTCAAATGCAAGCTTTGTTGGGTGAGATGAGGCGCATGTTGAGGGCTGAGATAGAGCCTATTCACGAAAGGCTGGATCAAGTGGAGGCAAGAGGTGCAAATGGGCAGCAAAACAACCATCCAAATAGGCAGCGTGCTAGACAAGTTGAGGCTGGTTTTGAGGTTGATGAAGATACGCGGGAGAGGAGGCCTAGAGTGGATAACGATTTGGGCAGCATAAAGATTAAGATACCTTCCTTTCAAGGAAAGAATGATCCTGAGGTATATTTGGAGTGGGAGACAAAAATTGAGATGGTCTTTGAGTGTCACAACTATTCGGAGGTAAAGAAGGTAAAATTAGCAGCAATTGAATTTACTGATTATGCTATTATTTGGTGGGATCAGTTGTTGGTAAATAGGAGGCGCAATAGAGAACCACCTATAGACACATGGGATGAGATGAAAGGGCTTATGCGCAAACGTTTTGTGCCAAGCCACTACTATCGGAGTTTGTACCAGAAGTTGCAGCGACTAACTCAAGGGCAAAAGAGTGTAGATGAGTACTACAAAGAGATGGAGGTCGCAATGATTCGTGCTAATGTTGAGGAGGATGAAGA
Source organism: Sedum album (assembly GCA_006409495.1). Classification (NCBI taxonomy): domain Eukaryota; kingdom Viridiplantae; phylum Streptophyta; class Magnoliopsida; order Saxifragales; family Crassulaceae; genus Sedum; species Sedum album. The sequence continues at coordinate 4,440 of QZGG01000357.1, read as the reverse complement.
GGCTACTATGGCAAGGTTCTTGCACGGACTGAATCGTGAGATTGCTGATGTTGTTGAGTTGCAACACTATGTGGAGTTGTCAGATATGGTACATCAAGCCATAAAGGTGGAGGAACAACTAAGAAGAAGGAGTTTGTCTAGAAAAGCTCAATCGTTGGGGTGACTAACTCATGGAAGTCATATCCAAAAAGAGATGAGCAGCCACCGTACAAAACCAAATTTGACGTCTCAAAAGATGTTAAGCCCAAGACAACATCTTCTTCAGGTAATAATAACCATCTACTTCAAAGACAAGTGACATTAAGTGTTTCAAATGTCAGGGAAGAGGACATATTGCTAGTCAATGTGTGAACAAAAGAGTGATGGTGATAAATGCCTTTGGGGAATTGGAGTCGGAGGACGAGGAGGATGGAGACACTGATATGCTACCTTTAGAACATGATAATAATGATGATGAGCAGAATGCAGCTGTTGGTGAGTTGCTAGTCGCAAGACGAATCCTAAATGTCCAAATAAAGGAGGAGGATACATGCCAAAGAGAAAATTTGTTTCATACAAGGTGCATGGTGAATAACAAAGTGTGCAGCGTCATAATTGATGGAGGAAGTTGCACTAATGTAGCAAGCACTTATTTGGTTGACAAGCTGGGCTTGAAGACTATCAAGCACAACCAACCATACCGGTTGCGATGGCTGAATGATTGCGGTGATGTTCGAGTTGTTAGCCAAGTAAAGGTACCATTTTCTATTGGGAAGTATGCTGATGAAGTGCTTTGTGATGTGGTTCCAATGCAAGCTTGTCATATCTTGTTGGGGAGGCCATGGCAGTATGATCGAAGGGTCGCACATGATGGGTTCACTAATAAGTATTCTTTCATTATTAGGAAGCAACCCATTACTCTTGTTCCGTTAACACCAAAACAGGTCATGGAGGACCAACTTCAGTTAGAAAGAGCGTTTGAGAAAATGAGAGGAAAAGAAAATGAGAGAAAAAAAGAAAAACAAAGTGAGAAAAAAGAGAAAAAAAGTGAGGAAAAGAAAAAGAGAGAGTTTCTGTTATTGAGAGAGCTAGAGAAGAAAAATATAGTTACATGGCAAACAAAAGTGAGATTAAAAGAGTATTGTGTTCACATCAGCCCCTTATAGTACTTATGTACAAGGAGGCATTTTTATGTACTAATGATCTTGCCGGTTCATTACCGAGCAATATTGTTTCACTTTTGCAGGATTTTGATGATGTCTTTCCGGAGGAAATACCCAATGGCTTACCACCAATTAGGGGGATTGAACACAAGATTGATTTTATACCTGGTGCATCAATTCCAAACCGACCAGCTTATAGGACTAATCCCACGGAGGCAAAAGAATTACAAAGGCAGGTAAATGAACTATTGGAGAAGGGTTATGTTCGTGAAAGTTTGAGTCCTTGTGCCGTGCCGGTAATACTAGTTCCAAAGAAGGATGGCAGTTGGAGGATGTGTGTTGATTGTCGTGCAATTAACAACATAACGGTAAAATATCGCCACCCTATTCCTAGATTGGATGATATGATTGATGAACTGCATGGTGCTTGTGTGTTTTCAAAAATTGATTTGAAAAGTGGATACCATCAGATTAGGATGCATGAGGGTGATGAATGGAAAACGGCTTTTAAAACAAAATATGGTTTGTATGAATGGTTAGTTATGCCTTTTGGACTAACTAATGCTCCAAGTACATTTATGAGATTGATGAACCATGTATTACGTGCATTCATTGGCAAGTTTGTTGTTGTGTACTTTGATGATATCCTGATCTATAGCAATAACTTGGAAGAACATGTGAATCATCTTAAATCTGTTATGGAAGTTTTGAGAAATGAAAGATTGTTTGCTAACCTTAAGAAGTGCACCTTTTGCACGGATAAGCTTGTGTTTCTTGGTTTTGTTGTTGGAAAGGATGGAATTCAAGTAGATGAGGAGAAAGTGAAAGCAATCCAAGAGTGGCCAACGCCTTCAACAATCAGCCAAGTGAGAAGTTTCCATGGATTGGCAAGCTTCTATAGACGTTTTGTTAAGAGTTTCAGTAGCTTGGCAGCCCCTCTAACCGAAGTCATCAAAAAGAATGCACCATTCAAATGGGGCAGCGAACAAGAGAAGTCTTTTAAGCTTATAAAAGAAAAGTTAACTAATGCTCCTTTACTTGTACTTCCAAACTTTACTAAGACATTTGAAATTGAATGTGATGCTTCAGGAATAGGTATTGGAGGTGTTCTAATGCAAGAAGGGCGTCCAATAGCTTACTTTAGTGAGAAACTCAGTGGGGCAGCGCTACAATATCCAACTTATGACAAGGAGATGTATGCTTTGGTGAGAACATTGGAAAAATGGCAGCATTATCTATGGCCAAAGGAGTTTGTGATTCATACCGATCACGAAACATTGAAGCATTTGAAGGGACAACATAGGCTGAACAAGCGACATGCCAAATGGGTAGAGTTTATTGAAATGTTCCCTTATGTGATTAGATATAAGAAAGGTAAGGAAAACATTGTGGCTGATGCATTATCAAGAAGGTATGTTTTACTTTCTACTTTGGAAACAAAATTGCTTGGTTTTGAATACATCAAGGACTTATATGCAACTAATTCTGATTTTGGTGATGTGTTTCAAGCATGTGATAGGACATCAGTTGGTAAGTTCTATAAAAATGATGGATATTTGTTTCGTGAAAGTAAACTATAGCTGGTATAGATAGAAGTGCATCTTCATCTGTCAGCTTTTGAAGTTCTGACCATTGAACTTCTCGGGCCTTTCAGGCGCCACAGACACACGGTTCCCAGAGGGACCCTGCAGAGTCAAGGGTGAAGTGACAGGGATACGACCAGAGAGTCCATTCCCAACAACACCAGCAGTCTGTTGTACCCCAGAAACCCCATTGGGTAGCTGGAACTGTGCCCCAACGGCAGTAGCAGCCGTAGCAACATTGTGTTGCATCTCGGCAGATACACCCGGAGTTTGCTGCACACCAGCAGCCACAGTAGCAGACACAGAAGTCTGCTGTCCTCCAGTTTAGCCCCCCACAGCAGGCAACTGCACACCAGCAGCATTAGGATCAACAGTCACGTTGACATCAGTCAGGTGCTGATCCACGTCCATGTTTTGGTTTTCAGTACTCATGCCTACAGTGATAAACAGATCAAGTTAGTGCACAAAAATCAAACTTCTAAAAGTCAGTACACAAAGAAACTTGCAGTTCTATAACAGGAACTAATATAGCTTTAAGATTGTTGGAAAATATTACTAGAACATGCAAGTACTACAAGCCAAATAATATAAATTCAGCAGTAGCAGATCATATAAATGTAAACAACAATACTGAATGAAAATAAAAACAGGAAGAGATACAAAATCGAAAAATCAGATTGCTGAGGCTCGCTTTGCGATGTCCTTAAAGCTATATTGCCCCCGTACAGGTGCTGGGTTTGAACGACAATTAGCCTCCCATGATACAATAGCAGGACCTTCTGATCAATGGCACCGGATTGAAGAAGGCGAAGGGATGGCTGTCTGTTACTATCACCGGAAAATCAAATGGAGAACTGATGGAATTGTTTTGTGTTATATGATTGAAGGAGAAGAGCTGCCCTGTATTTATACTGCTGCAGACCAGTCGGGTGGAGATTAATCCGCCCACACAAGTCTCCACCACCCCTCAACGTCTCTCAAAAAACGTGGGAAGTGGACTGACTCGGTTTGGATTCCTCAACAGTCATAAAGACTGAGTTTGAGTAGTGCAACAGTCATAAGACCAGGTCTGCATGTTTGAAATTCGAAATGTATAGTTTAATATAACCCAAAGTTCTAAATGTTCACATAAAAAATTATAGAACATTCGCAAGAGGAACCGGTCAACTCTGCCCCGAATCGGACGACATTCGACCAAATTCTTATGTGGGATCCTATATGAACTTACATTTCTTCCCACCAAATTCCTATGTGGGATAACAACCAAAATGATCTAGGGATCCATTCCTCATGGACTCACTAGACTCATGTTTTGGTCCTTACTTTGTACAGCATTATCTCTTTCATTTCGAGTCCGTTTTTAAAGTTCGAATACTCAAACACATACTAGACCTTGCAAGGATTTTTTCTTATGTTTTAAGTTTTTCGATACGAGGCTCGTAGCCCCTTCAAAAACGACTCACAAAATGGAGCGCACCCTCATTTTACTTCACTATATTCCAACATAACCAACTGTTAAACCAACATTTACGATTAATGGAGATACTTCAAACCAAGACTAAGCAGAAGAACTAGAGACTCTGTATGACACGTACGGATGCTGCACGCTTGCGTGCTGTACTTTGTAAAAGAGTAATGCACGTGACTTGTCAAAAAATGGCATCACTCGGTTCAAATAATCATTTTGATAGATACTCACTAAACAGAGCCAAGCC